>CM040629.1:94984259-95000528 GCA_022817965.1 Solanum lycopersicoides | reverse complement strand
TTTTTAAAAAAAATAATAGACAAAAGATGAATTTTGCAATTTTTGGGTAGTTCTGGAATGTTTTTTGTTCACTTATAAAACACAAAATGTACTTTAGTTTTAGTCATACTCCAGGAATGATTTTAGCCAAAAACTCGGAAAATTTAGTAAATTTGACACAACTTTAATTAGGACCACAAATTCAAAAATCTTCTCTATTTTCTAAAATTTTGTGTCAAATCAAACGAGACTACTCTTTTTCAAACGGAGGAAGTACTTATTAATTATACAAATGAAGTGTATCCATTGCTAATATCTCATAAATTATTAGTTTTTTCTTTAAATAGTGTTTACTGGATTGGATTGGAGGGGAGTAATATTAAAGTTTGACTAGCTATTATTTTAGGATAAAAACAAAATAACATTCAAACTAGTCATTTTAACTACAAAATAAATGTTTGACAGATAATTATTTGTATGTGTAAAAAACTTAAGTTTTTTCACATCAAACTAATGAATATAAGAGATTTACTTTGATAGGAGCTTATATCGAGATTAACTGAAATTTCGATAGAAAATTAATAAATAATATTTATATCATTCTGTGTATAAATTCCTTGACTTATAGTTTAATTCATATTTTTATTTTGAGTATCTCTAACTCTCGATTATTATGTGTTGGCATTTGAGGAAGAAGTAGTCTATCAACTAATGCACATGGTTCAATTGGTTTGCCACCTTATTTCTTCCAAGTGATTTTCATTTTTTTGTGTGTATAAGATATTAACGGTTTAACCTATACGAACAGATAATAATCACTGATAAATTGAGATTTTAATGATCCTAGAACTATTTAGCATATCTATAAATCGATAACTAAGTCGTGTTGATAAACTTTATGTTGGTTTTAAAAGCTATGAATGGAAAATGAAGAGTTGCGACTTTATGAAAGATTGCGATTTTTATGAAAAGTTATGACTTTCATGAAAAGTTGCGACTTTTATGAAAAATTATGACTTTTATGAAAGGTGACGACCTTTATGAAAGATTGGAATTTTTCCAAAGGTTTGTGACCTTTCCATTAAGGCACAATAAGAACCTTTTCTCACTACCCTTTGTTCTATAAATTGAGGAATTTTCTCTCATTTTAAATATATAAAATACGAATTTTTCTGATCTCTTCTTCTTCTGCACAACAAAATTACTTTGTGTATTTTACTGTTGTTGACTGGTTCGCTGACACCATAGATTTTGGTATCTATACTCTGGTGATTGAGATCATTTTACCCTGGGAGGTCATATTCCAAATCAAACCTCGGATACTAGAGGAGAATAATTTCCTTAAGGGGACACTGTGAGTTCAGTGGACTTGATCTTTTTTTGTTCAAATTTTTCCAGGTTCTGGAACATTACAGATTTTAAGTTTTTTCTTATTAATTTATGTTCATCTCGTATACTGATTCAGTAAATTTTGGTTACTTCGTGTTTCTGTAAAGTTTTATCAGAATCAGTAATTCTGTTTTTCAAACACAGATTGACAACAATCTTAAGGAAATTATCATACTGTTAGTATTTTTTGTATTCTACTGATTGAGAGAATCTGATCATGGGAGTAGAATATAAATGCATTACTTCTCCATAATTCGTTGCTTGTTTAGCAAGGTCGAAGTGAGAATGTAATAGAAAAAATTTGTGGTATTTTAATTAAAGATTACGAGGTAACCTTCTTATTATATTGTCTTAGGATGAAAACAGTTTCTAAGAGTTATCATCTTTGATTTTTTATCATGTGTAGCTTTGGAAAAAGATCTGCAAACCATATGTTGTGGAATGAATTTTACTTGGCAAATATTGTTGCCTTTAAAATTCTTTAGTTTGCAAAAATGAGAGATGCATATTTTTGTTTGATAAAATAATATATCAAAATGTTATAGTTGGAAGACTATTTGATAAGAAAACATTTCTATGTGATGGTCTATATGTTTTATTCTGATTGGAGAAAGAAAAAAAAAAGACTTTTGTAGTTTTGTACTCCATATGAAATGTTAATGTGTCTGATTTTTGTAGACTAAAATTTTGTGGTTTTCTACTCTAAATAAATTGGACTTTGCAATTGCTTTGAAAATATAAAAATTCACATGATAAGTCAATGGTGTACTTTTATGTTCTATAAACTTCATTATTAAATAGAGAAAAAAAGGTACAAAATTTTGTCTTTATTGTTAGTATTCTAAATACTAAGTGGTATGTCTATTTGTGATAGACGAGAAAGACCATCGTTTTGGGTATCAATACACTGGTGATTGAGATCATTCTACCCTGGGGGGACATATTCCAAATCAAACCTCGAATACCGGAGGGGAATAATTTCCTTAAGGGGACACTGTGCATTCAGTGAGCTTGATCATCTTTCTGTTTTTCCAAATTCTGGTATGTGTTACAAATTTTAGATTTGTGAATTAGTTTATGTTCTTCTATTCTTCACTGGTTCATTAAACTTTGGTTACTTCGTGTTTCTGCAAAGTTTGTTGGAATCAGTAAGATTCTTTAAATACAGATTGATAACAATTCTTCTTTAAGAAATATATTCATATGTTTTTTCTAATCTGTTTCTGATTCTAGTTTCTCTACTAGTTTTAATTTTCTAGTTATGAAAATGTTCTTAAACTTTGTTGTGTCTCTTAGGAATACAAGAAGAATAACACTTTAAAAGTGAACTGAATTGATCGATACACAACCCTTGGGAGATCTATTATGTAGCTTAGGTAAAAATGCATCCCCCTTGATCCAGGGTGTTATTGTTTTAAAAAGGAAATATACTTATTGGACCCTGAAGGGTAGTTTAGTCATTCAACAATTCATTCGAAATGCCTTTTTTGGAACCAACATAACTTTCACACATCCCAAAATTCACACTTACCATATGTTTTGCCTCTATATACATGAGAGGATGTAATAGTAATCCATTTGTCTGTTTTGAGTTTAAGCAGCTAACAATTCACAACAATGGCCTCTTTAACCTCTGAGTTCCTCAATTTCATTGTTTTCCGCTACCTCAGTGAATCAGGTAATTTAATTCTCATCTTTAGAACTTGTTATATCTATTCGAATTTAATTGATGTTGTGTTTCTATTTTGAAATCCCCATGAATCCGAGTTTAATTGTCTTGATATGCTTTACTTAATTCGAGAGGATCCGAGTTTGAAAACCGAATCCCTCTATCTGCACAAGGTAGGGGTTAACGATTGCATACACACCAACCTTCCCAAACACCCTGGATATGTTGTTGTTAGATGATAGTTTTTTTAAAAAAAAAAATTTATACACCGTTTCGAGCAGCCTTTTATTAATAATGTAATTTTAAAAACTCAACACAGACAAGTATAAACAAAGGGGGCTAGATGATGTGAAATTCTGCAAATAAACATTTTTCTGTTCTTATGAGCCAAGGATCTATCGAAAACAGTTTCTCAACCTCAAAGTTTGATATATTTTTTCAGGATTCACACATGCAGCATTTACTTTTGGATACGAGGCAGGGATCAATAGGAGCACGATCGATGGACATCTAGTTCCTCCTGGTGCTCTTGTTCAATTTGTTCAAAAGGGTATTCAGTATCTTGAACTGGAAACTAATTTGGGCAATGTAAGATGAACATTTTGATATTCTGATTTTCCTATATGAAGTTTAGTTCTTTTTACCACTCTGTACTAACCAATATAATTACGGAATGCAGGATGATACCGATATGAATGAAGACTTCAAGCTTCTAGAGCCTTTGGATCTCATTACAAAGGATGTAGATGAGCTGCGGAAAATAATAAAAGAGAAAAAGGAGAAGGATCAGAAAGATAAAGTGAATGCTGACCACAAACGAGAACCTACAAGAAATAGGGAGATGGAGAAACAACAAAAGGACAGAGAAAGGAGTGATGTTATGGTTTTGGAAGGGCATACATCTGAGGTTCGCCATGATTTCTCAATAGGTGATCTGATATATATCTTCAGTTTTCATTACAAATCTCTTTTGTTTCTATACTCGTGCTAGGTTTTTGCCTGTGCTTGGAGTCCAGAAGGGTCACTACTTGCATCGGGGTAAGCATTAGTACCATTTCTTTCTTTTTTGCTCTCGTATATGAATCAACTGATGTTCATATTCATACTGCTGTTTTTTTAGACTCATTGAACGAATCTTGTCTATTATAGCTAACCTTGTGTAATAACACGTTAGGTCCGGAGACGCGACTGCTAGAATTTGGACTATTGGAGATGGTCCATGTAATTCTACTATCCCAAATGTTTTGGTTTTGAACCATTTGGAAAGTCAAGCAACTGAGGAAAACAAGGATGTTACATCACTTGACTGGAATGTGAGACAACCATTTCGACTGCTTGTTTTGGAATGACTTTCGTTGATATGTACTTTTCTGAAATAAAACTGCATTGTTTGTGGTTACAGAGAGAAGGTACTCTTCTTGCGACAGGTTCTTGCGACAGGTTGTTTGGAATGTGAAGTCTGGAGAATCAAAGCAGCAATTTGATTTTCATTCAGGTGTTCTGTCTCAATTATTCTTTATATTGTACCTCATATCTAAGCAAGGATAGATTTTGTTTTGTTTTGCTTATGTTCTCATTTTTGTTAAACAACCCCATGTAGGTCCATTGCTTGATGTTTCTTGGCGAAACAATGATTCTTTCGCGACCAGCTCCGTTGATAACATGATATATGTTTGTAAAGTTGGAGAGAACAATCCAGTCAAAAAGTTCTCAGGACATCAGGTGACGACTGAGCTTAGCATCTTATGCTTCATTCGTACATTGATGTATCCGTTGTGAATAGTCTTAAAGGGTTGTTTACTTTGCCATGCAGAATGAAATCAACGCTATCAAGTGGGACTCCTCAGGTTCTTTGCTGGCTTCTTGCTCTGATGATACCACAGTTAAGGTAATTCCTATCTTGTCCTTCTAAAGGTTAGGCGCATGTAACGTTTCATACCGTGCAGCAAACATTAACTTGATGTTTTTAAAATGGGATAAGGTAGAGAAACGGTGCGGTGTGCCACTGGCGCTCGAGGATTTTGTCCATAATTTATTGTTTTTGTGCAGATATGGAGCATGAAACAGGATGTCTGCTTGCATGATTTCAGAGGACATAGCAAAGTAACTATATCTGTTCTTTCTTTTTCTTTGTCGATTCATTTAATCAAATCAGACATCAGCTGCTGACTAATATTTTTTTGTTAGGAGGTACATACCGTCAAATGGAGTCCTGCTGGCGCTGGTACAAGCAATCTGAATCAACAGTTGTTGCTGGCAAGGTATTCTATCTATTGCTACGGTCATGTTTACAATATTCTTTCACATGTGGTGGTAGCACAAGGTTCTCGATTACTTTCCCCTACTTTGTTACTTCTTTGAGCTTATTGGTTTTGTTTTATTGTCTGTCTGTGTAGTGCTTCATTTGACTCTACCGTGAAGCTATGGGATGTCGAACTAGGACGTCTTCTTCATAGCTTGAACGGTCACAGGTAATTGATGTGAACTCATTATGTGTACTTGGAACGGACACAGGAGATAATAAGGCACTATTGATAAAATTACACCTAATTAATTGTCAATTGATAGGCTCGAGTATTAAGGGGTTTGTTTAGTGCTTACTAGTACTCAATTGAACTATCAATACGTGTGGATCTTTCTTTTAGTTCATCAATTCTTTGTATCGTTCTTAATGTTTTTGGTTTTTACTAAGTAGATTTTGTTCCGTTTTGAATCCAGGGAATCTGTTTATTCTATTGCATTTAGTCCGAACGGTGAATACATGGCAAGTGGATCATTGGACAAATGCATGAATATATGGTCAATTAAGGAGGCCAAGATTGTAAGAACTTACAATGGCGATGGCGCCATTTTTGAAGTTTGTTGGAACAAGGAAGGCAACAAGGTTGCAGCTTGTTTCGCAAACAAGAAGGTCTGCGTCTTTGACATGCGATTGTAGATAAGGTTG
The DNA here is from genome assembly GCA_022817965.1 of Solanum lycopersicoides. Taxonomy (NCBI): domain Eukaryota; kingdom Viridiplantae; phylum Streptophyta; class Magnoliopsida; order Solanales; family Solanaceae; genus Solanum; species Solanum lycopersicoides. The sequence continues at coordinate 94,994,544 of CM040629.1, read as the reverse complement.
AGGAATCGATGTGAAACTCTACCTTTCAGAAACGCTGAATAATTGAGGCTCAAACTAAAGTCACATCGTAGATAACCTTTTTGTTGGTTACACCTAGTGTCTGGTTACCCAGATTGGGACCCGACTAAATCATTATCGCATTGATCTAAACTTAAGAGATTGTTTGGTTTGCAAACATATTATGTTGGATTCTAATATATAGTATCTTACTTTAGTTTCAGGCATGTTACTATCTTCTATATCTTACATGAATAATAATAAAGAAAACTTCTCTACTCATTTTTAAGCCTAAGAAAGGATGTAAATGAACTTCTTTTAAAGAGTACAAAGCTGATATTCTGACTAATGTTTCAATTACATATGTTCGATTCTTGGAATTGTTTTACGTGTGTTCTCATTCATCTATTAGGTAGTTAAGTTAACTACATAAAATATATCATTCTCATTCATTTCAATAAGTTGTAAAGCTATACGCATTTTATATTTAAGGTTGATGTATATAATTAAAAGATATGGCATATGTTGTGTGATTAACTTAACGCTCTAGACTCTAATAGACAACTGAAAACACATGCAAAAGCTTTTTTTTTATAGGAGTTGAGGTGACCAATTAAAACAAAACTTAGTTCGAGTGTCTTCTTTTTCAGACCCAACAAAAAGTACATTCTAAAGAAAAAAAGTTTTATCGTAGTACAACGCACATAGTCATCTTGTCGTAGTTATCCAATCCTTGTTTCTAGTAGAAGATGACAGATATCCCGTGGAATTAGTTGAGATGCGCGCAAGCTAACCTAACACCACGATCATCCAAAAAAACAAAATTAAAATAAATTCCATATTTGTCCCTCTATTCACTTTTACTTATCACAATTTGACTTGACATGTCCATTGAAAAAATAACTAATGATATAGGTGTGTTAACAAATTATCCCTTATGAAAAACAAGTTAGAAGTATTTAATATTGAAGGTGAAATGTCACACCCGAAGCTTACACCTTGGACGTGACTGACACTGGAAAATCATTGCTGGCCCCAAGTAAACCTTTGGTCTGACTTACTCAACGAAAGACTATATGCATATTTATAATGATCAAAAACACTATACTCACTTGAATAATAAAATACTGAGAATGCTTAAATAGCCAAACATTCAACTTGGCCAAAGTGGCAACTCAAGTCTTAACATATGAAATGAAATGTAAAGACAACTGAACTACTAATTGTCTGTCTATGAAACCTCTAGAAACAAAGAGAGATGACGGGACAAGACCCCCGGTCATCCTAACAATGAATTACTGAAAAACGAAATAAAAGGAGTCCTCCAGAATGTAATGAGACTCATCAACAAACTCTAAGTGCTCAACTGGATCAACGAGGTGCTGGATGTTGATTACCTGCGTGTGCATCATAATACGTACATTGAATGTACGAGTATGCGAGTTGGAATGCTAAAACAAGATATAGGCTCGAAAAGAACCTGAAGAAACACTTATCTTGACTCTTCTCAATTTTTTAATAACGTAACTCAAACATAAAGTAACACAACACATGTCAACTTTACTCATATAAGAAAGTAATATAGTTTCTATGGGAGTTTCTCTAACCGAAAATCATCACTATAAGCCTAAGTGGTGATACGACGTCTTGGCAACACTGTCAAAATTGTCTTATACTTTGCCGTCATATTGAACTACTTAACTTAGTGGATCCACTAGTTTATGCAAAAAACATCTTAATGAGTCATCTAAAAAGTATGATCTTTTACTACCCATGATGACTACATGGTTTATGGAGACTTGAGTTAATATGAACTTGCATTTCCATATCGATGCGCAATACTACTCTCAAAATATACTTAGTTAAAAACAAAACTATTTCTTTGGTTTGATATAATTACTCAAAACTTAGCTTAAAAGCTCTCTTGGAATCGATGTTCCCTTTCTTTCTCAAATGTAAAACATTTTAAACTTCTTGGAAATACGTAGTTCCCATATACTTCTTTGAAGAAATGAACTTCAAATCTTTACTCTTTTCTTGATTTGGAACTCAAGTCTTAAAACAAAGTAAAAACATTCGTGAAAGAATTTTGAAAACTTCATAAACTTTATAAACTTCTCTTGACTTGCTTCTTAACTTCTAAACTTGACTCTTAACTCTCCTTGAATTGAATTATGAATTCAAGGATTATGATTTGTGATAGGAATGATCTCATGATATTTAAGAATGATTTTAGATAGCTAAACATGAGAAAAGATCAAAATATCAATACCTGAGGGTGGGTCCGTGACGCGGAGAAGCATTTTAATTTTTGGTTCGAAAACAACTTTTGAGGCAGAACGGTCCATACCATTTTTCCCAAACCTGGGAAGCAGGTTCGCGATGCAGAGGCATTGCCCAGATTTGCCCGACGAAATTTCTTCTTCATTTCCGGACCCAATTCGCCAAACTCAGTTCCTTTTCCCAAATTCTTTTTAGATACAGATACCCAACAAATGTATCTAAGAATCTAACTCGAAACGATTCTATAATTCGATGTAACGATCTCTGAAACTTCTCAATATCAATACAATTCAAGAACGACATGAAAATAAAGAATAGATATCAAGAACATCAACTTTCAAACTCTTTTAGGACAAATCCACACTGAAATAAACATATTTGGCACGTGGGTGAACGAACCCAACTTTATGAAAGCCTCACATACCTTGTAGGATTAAATCCTTGGCGAAATCCACAACTAGATTGAAATTTGTGAAGAATCTTGCCCTTTCTTCTTCTTTCTCCTCTTTTCTCCTTTCTCCAAGCCCTAGCGTAGATTTCCAATTTTCTAAACTGACTTAAATATGATTTGACCCATATTAAACTTCTAAAAATGGATTAAAATAGTAGGCCAAGGAAAATATTAAAGTACCCTTCCAAAATCCGGATTGGACGTTCCTTAATCAAACAGCCCAACTTCCAAAGGGCGTATCTTACTCATACAAACTCGAAATCGCAAACTCAACGGCGTTGGAAAGATCACTCCGAGAGCTTTCCTAACATATCTGGAAGTACACTTAACTCATATTTAGTTAGGACTTATGCCCGTTTGAAGTTGACCTAAACTCAACTTATTCTTAACTTAACAAATTTTCAAGATTTTTAGTTCTTTCCAATAATGGCTATTTCCATTTCTTATCTTCTTCCTAGTTAATTCGATTTGTGAGATGTTACATAAAATGTCAATCACTAAAATAATGTTACTAATGCGCCATTTAGAATTTAATAATCCGAATAATCAGAGTCGAACTCAAAATTTTAATTATAGGAATTTTGATACTCTCTTTGTCCAACAATAGTTGTCCACAATTGACTTGACATACCCTTTTAAGAAATAATAAATAATAGATATAATATTACTATATTATCCTTTTGAGTTTATTAAATTTATACTTGAGAAATGTGTTAGATGATAAATAGTATTTAATAGTAAGGTAATATAGACACAAAATATAAATTATCTTGTGATCTTTAAATTGTACAAGTATTGTTGGGCAGCTATTTTTAGTATAGTGGACAACTATTGTTGGACGGAGATGTAGTGGGTTCATATGACGATACATGTGTCATTTCAACTACTTGCTCGATTCGTTTCACCCGATTTGAATTCTTGTTAAATCTGAATTCGGGTAAAGAGAGACTCAAAGATGTTGATGGATCCTGTAATAATGGTGAAACCGTTGAAAGAGGCCAAATCCCCCCTAATAGGGTAATGGACGGATAAAGACACAACTCAGGAAACCTAGAAAAATTCAAATTGTTCAAATTATATTCAAATGGAATCCAAGATGTCGATGGATTGGACATTACTAGTGAAACTGCTAAAAGGCAATGTTTCGATCTAATGGCATATATATAGGTTTCCATTAAACCCCTGTCAAGGGCAAGAACCCTTACTGTATCTGTCCTGTTTTATTTCGTATTGCTCATGTATGTACAGTAGCGTTTGCGGCATTAAGACATCGAATTCATCTGAACTCAGTACCTTTTAACTCGCAGCATAAGTTCATGAGTTGAAGTTTCTCTAAAACTTCAAACAAATAACATGTTTGCATCCGTAGTTCTAAAAGTATAACGAGTTAATAAATACTAGAAACATTATATTTGAATTCATCTGAACTCAGTACTTTTAACTCGAAGCATAAGTTTATGTATGAAATGTCACTAAAATTGCAACAAGTAAGAGGTTTGAAAAAGTACAACGAATTAAATACCAGAAACATGACACAAGTTTAGATCAATTCATAATGATTTAGTCGGACTCTAATATGGGTAACCGGACACTGGTTCCTCAACTTCTACGAGCGAATATCGAACACAAAAACCTTGTTTGAAAAACAGGCTGCAACCTTGTTGCCTTCCTTGTTCCAACAGACATTGAAAATTCCGCCATCGCTGTGGTAAGTTTGAATAATCTTGGCCTCCTTTACTGACCATATATTCATGCATTTATCCAGTGATCCACTCGCCAAGTAGTCACCGTTTGGACTGAATGCAACGGAATAAACGACTTCCCTGGATTTAAAATGAAACAGAACCTACTCAGTAAAAAACAAAAACATTCAACAAAAACGATACTGTTAACTAATTCTCACATCCCCACCCAAATAAAAGGAATATGCATATAATATAGGTATCGATAGTTCCGAGTACAAGTAAACAAACCCCATAATACTCGAGACTGTAATTTGACATTTAAAACTGTAATTTTACTAAGAGTGCCTTAATATCTCGTGCGTCCAAATAGACATAATGATTTAACATCCATTACCTGTGACCGTTCAAGCTGTGAAGAAGACGCCCTCGTTCAACATCCCACAGCTTCACAGTAGAGTCAAACGAAGCACTACACAGACAGACAATTAAATAAATAAAAGGTGTAGCGCAATACATCAAATCAGCACACGGTTAAAGTGAAACTATATCTCCCTAGATTATTTTTAACTTCCAAGGGGATTACGGGCCAGATTGCAATTGGGGCTTTAAGCGCGCCTTTGACAACAGTGTACGAAAAAGAGCTTCAGAGGTAAGTCAGCCCCGACAAAAATGCATGAATATATCTAATATAACCAAACAGAAGGTTTACGTGCACAGCGAAGACCATAAGGGTTCTGTTTATGCATAGTTTTTTCAGGCTCACGGTAGAAGTAAGCGGGATTTAGAGTTCTATGCTGGTTCGACACCAGAATCAAGCAAAAGACTTATTGGGGTTCATACATCTGTTACTAACTAGCAGGCTAGAAGCCTAAAGTTTGAAAGGACTAAACAAAAATAGTGTCGTATAAAATGGAATGGTGGGAGTACTGTGTCTAGAAAATATAGAATCTTTATCGCTAAGCTATGAACCTTATGCTACCACAACATATCAATTGATTATAATAGATCGAATACCTTGCTAGCAACATCTTTTTATTCGGATTGCTTGTACCAGCGCCAGTTGGACTCCATTTGATGGTATTTATCTCCTAAAAGAAAAAACATAACAGTCAACAGCTGATATCTGATTTGATTTAATGAATCAACAAAGAAAAAAAAAAGGAACGAAAATAGATACTTTGCTGTGTTCTCGGAAATTATGCAAGCAGACATCCTTTTTCATGCTCCATATCTGCACGGAAACAATGAATAATTTTCTACAACACAATAAACAGAATTTCTTGGAGAAACAACATATTCGAAGTCCTGGCACACGAAAAGGTGAAGCTAAAATTTAACTTTCTCTAATCTGGACTTGTGTAATCCAGACAATGCAGATTTCTTTTTCTGTTGACTGAGACATCCCCGAGGGCCAGCGGCACACCACAACACCTCTCTAACTTAAATGGAATTACCTTAACAGTGGTATCTTCGGAGCATGAAGCCAGCAAGGAACCTGAAGGATCCCACTTGATAGCATTGATCGCATTCTGCAATAGAATTAATGTTCTTGATAAGCTTCAACCCTCCGATAGCAAAGCAATAAAATGGGATCATACCTTATGTCCTGAGAATCTTTTGACTGGTTGATTCTCCCCAACTTTACAAACATAAATCTTGTTATCAGTGGAGCCGATCGCAAAAGAATTGTTGTCAAGCCAATCAACATCAAGAAGACCTGAATGGGGTTGTATAACAACAGTGAGAGAATATGCTAAGCTAGCTACGAGGTGAAATATAAAGGAAAATTATTTCTTTAAGACAGAACAAGGGCAAAAAAACACCTGAGTTAAAACAAAATTGCTGCTTCGATTCTCCAGACTTCACATTCCAAACAACGGCAGTTCTATCAGTACTACCGCTAACGAGATAATCACCTTTCTTGTTCCATTTCAAAGAGAAGATTGTCCCTTCATGTTTGTTAAGAGTTTGAAGCAATAACCCTGGATGAAAAGTCAGTTATACGTATCAGTAAGAAAAGACGATCCAGTTTGATGACATGATGACAACACGAATATTCCTCCATGCCCCTTACCAGATCGGGTCCAGATTCTTGCTTGGCCATCGTAAGAACCTGTCGCAAGCAGGGTACCCTTGCTCTGTACAAGAAATATTCATAAATACAAGATTGAATAGTAAAAAGAAAATCAAATTAGTAAGCACAAGGAATACAGTCTAATTTCAGAAATGCCACCAGAAAAGTATAGATCAACGGAAGTCAGCCTAAAACTAGTAGTAGAAAACTCACATTCCAATCAAGCGTTGTAACATCGTTGTTTTCCTCAGTTGCTCGACTGTCCAAATGCTTCAAAACCATAACATTTGGAGGCATCCTCTGGATAGTAGAATTACCTGAACCATCGCCAATAGTCCAAATTCTAGCAGTAGAGTCTCCAGACCTAAATTGATATTACACATGGTTAGCTATAAGAGAGACGGTTCCTTAGAAGAGTCGAAAACTACTCTCAACTTAGAAGTGTCATTATAATATAATTATTTAACCATATGCTACTATCATGATATCACCGACCAATTAGATATTCGAAGTCCCTGTGCTTACGATAATTATTTCTAAAAGTTGTAAATCACGAGAGAATTAGAAACAGAAGTATAAGTATGAACGTGAGTCGATTCATAGACGAGAGCAACAAAAGAAAGAAACGGAACTAATACTTACCCAGATGCAAGAAGTGACCCTTCCGGACTCCAAGCACAGACAAAAACCTGGCATGAGTTTAGGAACAAGAGAAATTTGTAACGTTAATATAGAAAACAGAAAAGATATGAAATTTATCATTTTGGCTATTAAGAAATTATAGTGGACTAGAAGAACTTTATAGAGATATGGTCAAACCTCGGATGTATGCCCTTCCAAAGCCATTACATCACAGCTAGAAATTTCACACGGCGAAGAGGTCGAGTCTGTGCAGATATCCATAGGCTCCAAATCTATCATGCAACAAAAGCGAGACTTAGTGTCCACAAGACCAACACAGAAATATGTATAAATATCAGCTTCATGCTCACAATGCTCATACAAGTAACAAATAAGCTGCAATGGGGAATGTCTTACCTCCGGCATTTATATTTTTTTCCTTCTCGCTGTCTCTTGCAGGTTCTCGTTCATGGTCGAGCTCATTGTCAGCATTTGCCTTATCTTTCTGAGCCTTTTCCTTTTCCTCTTTAATCATTTGTTGCAACTCAGATACATTTTTTGTTATGAGATCAAAAGGTTCCACAAACCTAAAGTCTTCATCCATATCGGTATCATCCTGCATTCCGTAGTTATTATTGGTTAGTTAAGAGTTATAAAATGATTAGACAAAACAAAAAAAGAATATTCAAATATTTGACTTACGTTGCTCAAGTTGGTTTCCAGCTCAAGATACTGAAGACCCTTTTGCACAATTTTAATAAGAGCATTAAGAGGAACCAGATTTCCATCTATTGTGCTCCTATTGAGCCCTGCCTCGTATCCGAAAGAAAATGCTGAATGAGTAAATCCTGAAAAAATATATCAGAAAACCAGTAGACTGATTAGATATTACCGTACTAGTCCATCACGATCAAAGTCAAGGTGTCAGCCAACCTATTAGCTAATCATATTCAATGAAGCAACAACTGATATTATAAAGGACCGGCCATAAACTAGAGTGAGAGTAAAGTATTGTGACGGTTCATCATTTACGGGTGATGTTGAACAAGTTGACCCTGTAAGAAATTAAACACTAGTACTACGTACATATATATATATATATATGCGTCTCTCATAGTCAACTAATCAAATGTTATTTGGTGATAAATAGGAGAACAAATTATACTTTAGAGGGGCAAGAATATTTAAGGCTATTATGGAACAGTTGTGGAGCAAAGGAATGGAAAGTGCTGAAAATGTGAGAATATCCTATATTTTTAGTGCTTTACGAAAAAAAAAAATTGGAGTATCTTCTTTGCTAAATCTCTACTAATATAATGACAGGCAATTCTATCGGGAATATCAGCAGGAGGTTCGGCAACAATCTTAAATTGCGATAAGTTTAAATGCCTTTTTCCAGAAAATGCCAGAGTTAAGTGTGTTGCGGATGCTGCCTTCTTCATCAATGGGTTAGTCCTTCTCAAGAAAATTAATGATACACAATATCTTCTATTAATTAACTTTATTAATTAGCGTCTAATTCACTATTTATGCAGAAAGACAATAGATGATACTTCATATATCCAAGAGATGTATCATAAAATTGTTAACTTACACGTGAGTCATATTTTATCTATAATTCTTTTTGTTTTAGTAATTTTGGTTAAGAATCGTAGATATAAGTTGAATCTTTTCCTCTTCTGTTTTAAGGGATCGCTAAAAATTTACCATCAGCCTGCACATCTGTAATGGAGCCAAGTCTAGTAAGAGTTTAAGCTTTGAAAACAAAAACAATTTCTTTAATTATAGTATGACATTACAGTTACTAATTGATGATATATGGTGCAGTGTTTTTTTCCTCAGAATATGATTTCATACGTTCAAACTCCACTTTTCATAATCAACTCAGTTTATGATTCTTGGCAGGTGAAAGAGACAAATGCTAATATTTCTCTCAATTTTAAGAATTTTATTTACTACTGCACATATATAATTCTGATTATTCAACACACAGATCAAAAACATTTTGGTTCCTCCACACGTTGATCCCCAACATGTTTGGGAGGATTGCTTCAATCTTGTTATTATCTTTTGTTATTATCTTGTTATTATCTTTTTTTTTTCTTGCTCGAATAATCAGGAGCGACTGTTCCAATGCCCCATACAGCATGCAAAAACTAAACCAACAATTGAAATGAGCACGAAAAGATGATTGTCTGTCATCCAGAAGAATGAAAAGCAATATGCAGTTCAACCCCTAAAACATCAGTGTCTTCACCATAGCGAGATCTGCCCATTCTAGATTTAAAGTATTTTCGAACATAATAACTTTCCAGCTATTGTTTTAATACTTTCTTCCACTATCATTACTTTAATCGTATATGTCAAATTAGCGACTTAACTTCCGTCCGCATTCAAACACCATCCTACTCACCCCAGAACCTAATAGTCCTTGTTTAAATAACCAAACTAGCTAATTTATCTGTTACTAGTCATTCTTTATAATCATTGAAATATAGAAAAGCCGTATCTTTCTTGTCAAAGCAGTAAAGACAGGACATTTTCTTCTAACGCAAATTGCCCAATCAGTCCTAGCCACTACCAGATGAAGTCAATTTTATTCTTGACAATGTTTGCACTAGAATACAACAACAACAACAATAGCATACCTGATGTAATCCCACAAGAGGGATAAGGGGAGGGTAGGATGTTTACAGATCTTACCCCTACCTTCGAGGTAGAGAGCTATTTCCGATAGACCCTTGGCTCGAAAAAACGCTTATCACTAGAATGGTTACAGAAAAATGCTTATATCGCAGAATTTAACTCGTCTAACAACAACATACCCAAGGGGTCTGTGTAGGGTGGTGTGTACACAAACCTTAATCCTATCTGTGCAGGTAAAGGGCGATGTTTCCAAATATACCAAAGCAACTGAATTCGTCTAAATGTGATTAAAAAAATAATTTACCATAAAAAACACTTAAAGGACTATAAAGAATACAAATTATCATTTGAATCCTACAAGATTGTACATGTCCTGAAGATGAAAATTGAATTACCTGATTCCTGGAGGTACCGGAAAACAATGAAATTCAACAGGTCGGAGGTTAAAGAGGCCATTATTTGTGAATCGGCTGCGGCGACGGCGGCGGAGTTAAGTAAACAGAGATATAGGCTAGGCTACTACTATGA
>CM040629.1:94886493-94983259 GCA_022817965.1 Solanum lycopersicoides | reverse complement strand
CGGAAACAATGAATAATTTTCTACAACACAATAAACAGAATTTCTTGGAGAAACAACATATTCGAAGTCCTGGCACACGAAAAGGTGAAGCTAAAATTTAACTGTCTCTAATCTGGACTTGTGTAATCCAGACAATGCAGATTTCTTTTTCTGTTGACTGAGACATCCCCGAGGGCCAGCGGCACACCACAACACCTCTCTAACTTAAATGGAATTACCTTAACAGTGGTATCTTCGGAGCATGAAGCCAGCAAGGAACCTGAAGGATCCCACTTGATAGCATTGATCGCATTCTGCAATAGAATTAATGTTCTTGATAAGCTTCAACCCTCCGATAGCAAAGCAATAAAATGGGATCATACCTTATGTCCTGAGAATCTTTTGACTGGTTGATTCTCCCCAACTTTACAAACATAAATCTTGTTATCAGTGGAGCCGATCGCAAAAGAATTGTTGTCAAGCCAATCAACATCAAGAAGACCTGAATGGGGTTGTATAACAACAGTGAGAGAATATGCTAAGCTAGCTACGAGGTGAAATATAAAGGAAAATTATTTCTTTAAGACAGAACAAGGGCAAAAAAACACCTGAGTTAAAACAAAATTGCTGCTTCGATTCTCCAGACTTCACATTCCAAACAACGGCAGTTCTATCAGTACTACCGCTAACGAGATAATCACCTTTCTTGTTCCATTTCAAAGAGAAGATTGTCCCTTCATGTTTGTTAAGAGTTTGAAGCAATAACCCTGGATGAAAAGTCAGTTATACGTATCAGTAAGAAAAGACGATCCAGTTTGATGACATGATGACAACACGAATATTCCTCCATGCCCCTTACCAGATCGGGTCCAGATTCTTGCTTGGCCATCGTAAGAACCTGTCGCAAGCAGGGTACCCTTGCTCTGTACAAGAAATATTCATAAATACAAGATTGAATAGTAAAAAGAAAATCAAATTAGTAAGCACAAGGAATACAGTCTAATTTCAGAAATGCCACCAGAAAAGTATAGATCAACGGAAGTCAGCCTAAAACTAGTAGTAGAAAACTCACATTCCAATCAAGCGTTGTAACATCGTTGTTTTCCTCAGTTGCTCGACTGTCCAAATGCTTCAAAACCATAACATTTGGAGGCATCCTCTGGATAGTAGAATTACCTGAACCATCGCCAATAGTCCAAATTCTAGCAGTAGAGTCTCCAGACCTAAATTGATATTACACATGGTTAGCTATAAGAGAGACGGTTCCTTAGAAGAGTCGAAAACTACTCTCAACTTAGAAGTGTCATTATAATATAATTATTTAACCATATGCTACTATCATGATATCACCGACCAATTAGATATTCGAAGTCCCTGTGCTTACGATAATTATTTCTAAAAGTTGTAAATCACGAGAGAATTAGAAACAGAAGTATAAGTATGAACGTGAGTCGATTCATAGACGAGAGCAACAAAAGAAAGAAACGGAACTAATACTTACCCAGATGCAAGAAGTGACCCTTCCGGACTCCAAGCACAGACAAAAACCTGGCATGAGTTTAGGAACAAGAGAAATTTGTAACGTTAATATAGAAAACAGAAAAGATATGAAATTTATCATTTTGGCTATTAAGAAATTATAGTGGACTAGAAGAACTTTATAGAGATATGGTCAAACCTCGGATGTATGCCCTTCCAAAGCCATTACATCACAGCTAGAAATTTCACACGGCGAAGAGGTCGAGTCTGTGCAGATATCCATAGGCTCCAAATCTATCATGCAACAAAAGCGAGACTTAGTGTCCACAAGACCAACACAGAAATATGTATAAATATCAGCTTCATGCTCACAATGCTCATACAAGTAACAAATAAGCTGCAATGGGGAATGTCTTACCTCCGGCATTTATATTTTTTTCCTTCTCGCTGTCTCTTGCAGGTTCTCGTTCATGGTCGAGCTCATTGTCAGCATTTGCCTTATCTTTCTGAGCCTTTTCCTTTTCCTCTTTAATCATTTGTTGCAACTCAGATACATTTTTTGTTATGAGATCAAAAGGTTCCACAAACCTAAAGTCTTCATCCATATCGGTATCATCCTGCATTCCGTAGTTATTATTGGTTAGTTAAGAGTTATAAAATGATTAGACAGAACAAAAAAAGAATATTCAAATATTTGACTTACGTTGCTCAAGTTGGTTTCCAGCTCAAGATACTGAAGACCCTTTTGCACAATTTTAATAAGAGCATTAAGAGGAACCAGATTTCCATCTATTGTGCTCCTATTGAGCCCTGCCTCGTATCCGAAAGAAAATGCTGAATGAGTAAATCCTGAAAAAATATATCAGAAAACCAGTAGACTGATTAGATATTACCGTACTAGTCCATCACGATCAAAGTCAAGGTGTCAGCCAACCTATTAGCTAATCATATTCAATGAAGCAACAACTGATATTATAAAGGACCGGCCATAAACTAGAGTGAGAGTAAAGTATTGTGACGGTTCATCATTTACGGGTGATGTTGAACAAGTTGACCCTGTAAGAAATTAAACACTAGTACTACGTACATATATATATATATATATGCGTCTCTCATAGTCAACTAATCAAATGTTATTTGGTGATAAATAGGAGAACAAATTATACTTTAGAGGGGCAAGAATATTTAAGGCTATTATGGAAGAGTTGTGGAGCAAAGGAATGGAAAGTGCTGAAAATGTGAGAATATCCTATATTTTTAGTGCTTTACGAAAAAAAAAAATTGGAGTATCTTCTTTGCTAAATCTCTACTAATATAATGACAGGCAATTCTATCGGGAATATCAGCAGGAGGTTCGGCAACAATCTTAAATTGCGATAAGTTTAAATGCCTTTTTCCAGAAAATGCCAGAGTTAAGTGTGTTGCGGATGCTGCCTTCTTCATCAATGGGTTAGTCCTTCTCAAGAAAATTAATGATACACAATATCTTCTATTAATTAACTTTATTAATTAGCGTCTAATTCACTATTTATGCAGAAAGACAATAGATGATACTTCATATATCCAAGAGATGTATCATAAAATTGTTAACTTACACGTGAGTCATATTTTATCTATAATTCTTTTTGTTTTAGTAATTTTGGTTAAGAATCGTAGATATAAGTTGAATCTTTTCCTCTTCTGTTTTAAGGGATCGCTAAAAATTTACCATCAGCCTGCACATCTGTAATGGAGCCAAGTCTAGTAAGAGTTTAAGCTTTGAAAACAAAAACAATTTCTTTAATTATAGTATGACATTACAGTTACTAATTGATGATATATGGTGCAGTGTTTTTTTCCTCAGAATATGATTTCATACGTTCAAACTCCACTTTTCATAATCAACTCAGTTTATGATTCTTGGCAGGTGAAAGAGACAAATGCTAATATTTCTCTCAATTTTAAGAATTTTATTTACTACTGCACATATATAATTCTGATTATTCAACACACAGATCAAAAACATTTTGGTTCCTCCACACGTTGATCCCCAACATGTTTGGGAGGATTGCTTCAATCTTGTTATTATCTTTTGTTATTATCTTGTTATTATCTTTTTTTTTTCTTGCTCGAATAATCAGGAGCGACTGTTCCAATGCCCCATACAGCATGCAAAAACTAAACCAACAATTGAAATGAGCACGAAAAGATGATTGTCTGTCATCCAGAAGAATGAAAAGCAATATGCAGTTCAACCCCTAAAACATCAGTGTCTTCACCATAGCGAGATCTGCCCATTCTAGATTTAAAGTATTTTCGAACATAATAACTTTCCAGCTATTGTTTTAATACTTTCTTCCACTATCATTACTTTAATCGTATATGTCAAATTAGCGACTTAACTTCCGTCCGCATTCAAACACCATCCTACTCACCCCAGAACCTAATAGTCCTTGTTTAAATAACCAAACTAGCTAATTTATCTGTTACTAGTCATTCTTTATAATCATTGAAATATAGAAAAGCCGTATCTTTCTTGTCAAAGCAGTAAAGACAGGACATTTTCTTCTAACGCAAATTGCCCAATCAGTCCTAGCCACTACCAGATGAAGTCAATTTTATTCTTGACAATGTTTGCACTAGAATACAACAACAACAACAATAGCATACCTGATGTAATCCCACAAGAGGGATAAGGGGAGGGTAGGATGTTTACAGATCTTACCCCTACCTTCGAGGTAGAGAGCTATTTCCGATAGACCCTTGGCTCGAAAAAACGCTTATCACTAGAATGGTTACAGAAAAATGCTTATATCGCAGAATTTAACTCGTCTAACAACAACATACCCAAGGGGTCTGTGTAGGGTGGTGTGTACACAAACCTTAATCCTATCTGTGCAGGTAAAGGGCGATGTTTCCAAATATACCAAAGCAACTGAATTCGTCTAAATGTGATTAAAAAAAATAATTTACCATAAAAAACACTTAAAGGACTATAAAGAATACAAATTATCATTTGAATCCTACAAGATTGTACATGTCCTGAAGATGAAAATTGAATTACCTGATTCCTGGAGGTACCGGAAAACAATGAAATTCAACAGGTCGGAGGTTAAAGAGGCCATTATTTGTGAATCGGCTGCGGCGACGGCGGCGGAGTTAAGTAAACAGAGATATAGGCTAGGCTACTACTATGATATATAGAGGGAAAAAATGAAAAGTGGAATTTTTGGAGACACAACATTTATATATGAGACATTAAAATTAGAAATGTTTTCGTTCCGAAAGGCATTTCGCATGAAGTGTTGACTGTTGAATGACTAATGTACCCTCCACGCTCCAGCGAAAAAATATTATTATTTTTAACAAAAACAGTTGGTTAAAACAAATACTATGCTGGCAAGAGTTGAATAGTTAAACATATTTAATCATATCCAAAAATGGAGAGACGGATTCAGAATTTTAAGGAGATGTTTAATGGTAATATACCACAATACATTCAATTTACGAAAATCAAAATCTATTATCTAATTTAGATGAACCCCTCATACACTAAATGATGACAAGTTATTGGCATCCCTAACACCTAACGTTGAGGTAGAGAGGTTGTTTACGATAGATCCTTAGCTTAGAAAACGCTTATGCACTAGAACTTTTTTTGTAACTGTTAAAATATATGTGAACCACTTTTATAACGAGGTTATATATCAGCTCTAAAATGCAAAGTAAAGGTATAACATACCCTTTTCCCTTTTATAAATTCTATAAGTTCGACTATAAGAGAAAATTTCTAGTGATTATCGTAGCTCTGAGCCCAGCAGCCATGGGAGCCTTGCTTAGCTTCGAAAAACAGAGCTGGGTAACGCCAAAACAGCATAAATTTTATTTGGAAGAGTTCGTCAAACAACCATTAGACCATCCAAGGCTCCACGATCGAAGTTGTGACCCAACAAAGGCCATCGGTGCTGTTAATCACACTCTAGTCTAACGGCCACGATTCATCCACTAGTCTTAATTTCCTGTCTCCTTAGAGGTTGTTACACGAAAATGTTTACTTTGCATAATTTAACTCGTCTAACAACAACAACAACATACCCAGTGTGTATACAAGCTTTGCCTCTAATAGAAGAGCTATTTCCAAACACACTCTCGCCAGAGGCGGAGCCAGAATTTTCGATAAAAGGGTTCAAAATCTGAAGAAATAGACACACAAAGTAGCTTAAGGAGGTTCAACATCTACTACATATACCTAAAAAATTATTTTAATCATATAAAAATAATATAATTTTCAGTCGAAGGCGGTTCAGATGAACCCCTAAAGCTATGGTGGCTCCGCCACTGGCTCTCACCTCTAGTAAATCATATCAAATCAATTAAAAAGTACTCATCTAACTAGTGATTCAAATTTCAAAACAAAATCGAATATATGAGGAACAAGCTCAGAAAGAGAAAATTGAAGTACCTGATTCATCGAAGTATGCCTAGTGGCATAGCCACATGGTGGTAAAGGTGTCTAAATCGTCTAAAAAAATACAATATATATAAGTAATATGATATACGAAATGATTAAATAACATATTTTGAACAACCTTAACATAAAAACCTGTAACTTCTGGATACCGTTTGTGAAATTTCTGGCTCGGCCACTTCAAGTAACGGTAAACACTGTAATTCGGTTTGAGGTAATCAATACCATTGTTTGTGAATTGCCGGCAGAGTAAAGTAAACAGACATATAGAGAGCGGGAAATGGAAAGAGGGAAATTTGAGAGAGATGGTATTTATATATGAGGCATTAGAATTGGATTTGTTTTAGTTTTATGACTAAACTACCCAAACACATGGTTATAAATAAAATGTATGATGCTTTAAATTTGTTTTAGGGGAAATTACGCGGATAAACAAATATATACTAGTTAATTAAATAGCATAGCTATAGTTTGTATTAATTATCATTCACGACTAACCTTTAACTGTATTTACATATCCTCTCTCTGGAATCTCGCTCTCCTCTCTCCTCTTTTTCAGTCATCTCTCCCTCGCCTCTCGCCTCTCCCTGCCCAATCACTCTCTCGCTTCTTTCTGTTCAGTTTCTCTCGTTTATTCAAACACAAATTATACAAATACAAATGTTAGTACTTATTTATGCACACACAAATCATAACAATCAATTGTACAAATACATGTTCAGTCTCTCTCTCGCTTCTTTCTGTCTAGTCTATCGCTTATACAAATACAAAGTATATAATTACATATGTCAATAGCCGTTTATATACCAAACACAAATGATAACATTAATCAATTATACAAATACAAATTATAAGTGTCAACTAGGGGTGTTAAATAGGCGGGTTGTGTGAAAATTTGAGATATTAAAATGGGTTGAAATAGAAACTAGGTTGGGTTCTGATCCGCCGAAGCTTACTTTGAGCTCATGGGCTTTATTTTAATGACTATTTACGAAAATTCTCCTACGGGTGTCAAAATGAGTCCAAATATACGTAACCCGCCTAATCTATTCAGAATTTATGGGTTGGCTCAAGATAATTTGAATTGAGTTCAATCTCAACTCATTCAAATCTTAACCTATTTTTTCAAAAAAATAATTCAATTGAGCCCAAATTAATCTCCAATTGCAACCTGTTTAAAAACTCTTTATTTATTTATTTATTTTCTTGAGTTGAAATTCAAATTGTGGTTATAAAAAGTTAACTATAACATGTTAAAATTATTGAGATTAAGCAGGCCAAATTGGGTGGGTCATAACCCAACCCAATTTTTATTCTATTTGAACCCAAAGTAAACTTGGACGGACATAACCCTACCCGATATTTAGCCTATTTGAGTCCAAAGTAAATTTAGGCGGGTCATGACCCAACTCGATTATTTTTTCAACCCACTAAGCAAACTATAGCTATAGAAGGCCTAATATTTGCTATTTATGAAAGTACCCCTTTAAATATCTTCAATGTCAAATCAACCCGATCACTTGACATCCCTATTTAATCCTATCTAAAAATGAAGAGAAAGAATCAGAATTTGATTTGAGAGTCTATCACGACATATTTAATTTATTGGATTCAAAATTTATTATTAATACTAATATCTTTGTGAATATATCAAATGAAACTATTTAATTCAGATGAATAGATACATTAAACGTGAAAAATGGTATGTATATTTGATATCTACATAAAAAAAATCATAATAGTTAACTATAGTTAAGTTATATATAAACTTGATAATGTGAATTAATTAACTATTATTGATGAAAAAAATGTAAATGAAGACATGTGTGACGTGTTCATTAGGCGTAAACACTATATAATAGTATAATTTTATCTAAATGATATATTAGATTCGTCCCTGTTATTAGAGATGGCAACGAAGCAAAGCGATGTGGTGAGGGGCGGGTTGAAGTAGTCTTTTAAAAAGTTGATATAGTGTGGTGCGAGTAGCGGGGGTTTCAATTTAATTTAATTTTTTTTATTTGAACGCAAATTTTAATAGTTAATTAAATTGCGTATAATTATGAACTATCTTTTTGCATCCAAACTCCTAATATATAACATTTATAAATAATTTTGTATCCTTTTTCGGCCTACGTGGCACTAGTTTGAAAAAAATATCAACACACGCTGAGCCCACAAGATAGTGCCACGTAGGACGAAAATGGGTAGAAAATTATCTATAAAATAAGTTCAGGGGGGTAACAGGACATTACTATAGTATAAGTGTGTCTCTGGGATTTCGGACATAAGTTGAGGGCGTACTTATGCATTATCCCATTTTACTATAACAATTTGGAACATTTAAAAAAGAATTTTAGCTTACTAAGTAAATTAAAATCAAATAAAGAGAAAAAGGTTATGGTATACCCTTTAACTTCGCGATTTAGAGTTGATATACCCTTTTTTACAAAAGTAGATCACATATACCCTTATTGTAACACAAATGACCCAGATATATTCTTTTGATCTAATGGAAGTGAAGAAATAAATGGAAAATGGTCAAAATACCCCTTAACTTTCGTTTAGTAGTTAGGTTTATCATTGACTAGTATTTAGGAGTAAAGGGTTGATGATCCACTTGAGGAGTAGTTGATCACACCACCGGAGCCTACATGATTTTCCATATCAATTCACTACAGAAAAATGGTGAATTACATGGGGATTTTCCTGCAAATTTTTATACTAATCTGCAGAAAAATCTCCATGTAATTCACTCTTCCTGTAGTGATTTGGAAATCAGTTGACCATTTAACAAATCAGTTCTTTGTTACATGTTCCTCTACTAGCTTCTGCAATAACTTTTCATCTTGAAGATTCCAATATCAAGGCTTGTTCTTTCCCTTTTTCTTCAATTTACACTGAATAAAATTAGTCAAATATATGAGATAGAAGGAATGAACGATACAGTCTGTATAAAGTACAAAGACTTGTGAGGAGAGTGGAGTATATATAGTGGGGGTGGGGGTAGATGGGATAGGGGTGACCGGATTAATAGGTACACTCTTCGTTTAAAAAAGAATGACTTTCTTTTCTTTTTAGTCTATTTAAAAAAGAATGACCTCATTTCTTTTTTGGTAACGTTTTAATTTCAGCTTTTCATGTTGCATGTTTAAGGCCACAAGATTAAAGGAAAATTTTGAGTTTTTTTTTGGCTAAAATCATCCCTCAACTATGACTCGAATCTAATGTACATCCTTAAATTATCTAAGTGAGCAAAAAACATCCTTATACTATCAAAAAATAACAAGAATCATCCTTTAGCCTTTTTTTATTAAGAAACTGATTGAACCAATAATTTTTTTTTTTTTTTTAAATTTGGTCACGTCTTGGCCATGACGAAAAGATCAAAGTTACCTAAAAAGAATGAGGATATGGATAGGATATGAATCTTGAATTTAAATTTCGTGTGTTGTTAGTTTATATAGTATGTTTTTTTGGCATCATCAAGTAAATTGACTTGCACCAATACATAAGTTTTGAAATATTCGTACAGTACGTTCCGAAGGTTAAAAAGATTATGTAAAAAAATCATTTCAAATATATTACATCCAACTATTTAGAGATTGTCTTTAGTAAAATACTGAGGGGTATATACTATATATACAATGTTCACATTTTATACAATGTACAGAAATGCTGGAAATTTAGTGAAATCACGTAGGTGTTTAGTTATTAAAATAAAAAAATAACTACTTTATTTGAAATTTTTGAAGTTGGAGTAGTACTTGTTTTTTTCCAAAGAATATTTAGAATTTGAATATATTTTATCTGAATATAATTTAAACCCTCAATTTTAAAAAATCAAAAAAAATCACCTAACTTGATTAGTTTAACCATGTGTACATATATTCATTCGACTTGACACATTCTTTGTTCGGGCGTGATTTTTTTTTTTAAAAAAAAATAATAGACAAAAGGATGAATTTTGCAATTTTTTGGGTAGTTCTGGAATGTTTTTTGTTCACTTATAAAACACAAGAATGTACTTTAGGTTTTAGTCATACTGCAGGAATGATTTTAGCCAAAAACTCGGAAAATTTTAGTAAATTTGACACAACTTTAATTTAGGACCACAAAATTCAAAAATCTTCTCTATTTTCTAAAATTTTGTGTCAAATCAAACGAGACTACTCTTTTTCAAACGGAGGAAGTACTTATTAATTATACAAATGAAGTGTATCCCATTGCTAATATCTCATAAATTATTAGTTTTTTCTTTAAATAGTGTTTACTGGATTGGATTGGAGGGGAGTAATATTAAAGTTTGACTAGCTATTATTTTAGGATAAAAAACAAAATAACATTCAAACTAGTCATTTTAACTACAAAATAAATGTTTGACAGATAATTATTTGTATGTGTAAAAAACTTAAGTTTTTTCACATCAAACTAATGAATATAAGAGATTTACTTTGATAGGAGCTTATATCGAGATTAACTGAAATTTCGATAGAAAATTAATAAATAATATTTATATCATTCTGTGTATAAATTCCTTGACTTATAGTTTAATTTCATATTTTTATTTTGAGTATCTCTAACTCTCGATTATTATGTGTTGGCATTTGAGGAAGAAGTAGTCTATCAACTAATGCACATGGTTCAATTGGTTTGCCACCTTATTTCTTCCAAGTGATTTTCATTTTTTTGTGTGTATAAGATATTAACGGTTTAACCTATACGAACAGATAATAATCACTGATAAATTGAGATTTTAATGATCCTAGAACTATTTAGCATATCTATAAATCGATAACTAAGTCGTGTTGATAAACTTTATGTTGGGTTTTAAAAGCTATGAATGGAAAATGAAGAGTTGCGACTTTTATGAAAGATTGCGATTTTTATGAAAAGTTATGACTTTCATGAAAAGTTGCGACTTTTATGAAAAATTATGACTTTTATGAAAGGTGACGACCTTTATGAAAGATTGTAATTTTTCCAAAGGTTTGTGACCTTTCCAGTAAGGCACAATAAGAACCTTTTCTCACTACCCTTTGTTCTATAAATTGAGGAATTTTCTCTCATTTTAAATATATAAAATACGAATTTTTCTGATCTCTTCTTCTTCTGCACAACAAAATTACTTTGTGTATTTTACTGTTGTTGACTGGTTCGCTGACACCATAGATTTTGGTATCTATACTCTGGTGATTGAGATCATTTTACCCTGGGAGGTCATATTCCAAATCAAACCTCGGATACTAGAGGAGAATAATTTCCTTAAGGGGACACTGTGAGTTCAGTGGACTT
Organism: Solanum lycopersicoides; assembly: GCA_022817965.1. Classification (NCBI taxonomy): domain Eukaryota; kingdom Viridiplantae; phylum Streptophyta; class Magnoliopsida; order Solanales; family Solanaceae; genus Solanum; species Solanum lycopersicoides. Next base: position 94,972,059 of record CM040629.1, on the reverse strand, counting down.
GATCTTTTTTTGTTCAAATTTTTCCAGGTTCTGGAACATTACAGATTTTAAGTTTTTTCTTATTAATTTATGTTCATCTCGTATACTGATTCAGTAAATTTTGGTTACTTCGTGTTTCTGCAAAGTTTTATCAGAATCAGTAATTCTGTTTTTCAAACACAGATTGACAACAATCTTAAGGAAATTATCATACTGTTAGTATTTTTTGTATTCTACTGATTGAGAGAATCTGATCATGGGAGTAGAAGATAAATGCATTACTTCTCCATAATTCGTTGCTTGTTTAGCAAGGTCGAAGTGAGAATGTAACAGAAAAAATTTGTGGTATTTTAATTAAAGATTACGAGGTAACCTTCTTATTATATTGTCTTAGGATGAAAACAGTTTCTAAGAGTTATCATCTTTGATTTTTTATCATGTGTAGCTTTGGAAAAAGATCTGCAAACCATATGTTGTGGAATGAATTTTACTTGGCAAATATTGTTGCCTTTAAAATTCTTTAGTTTGCAAAAATGAGAGATGCATATTTTTGTTTGATAAAATAATATATCAAAATGTTATAGTTGGAAGACTATTTGATAAGAAAACATTTCTATGTGATGGTCTATATGTTTTATTCTGATTGGAGAAAGAAAAAAAAAGACTTTTGTAGTTTTGTACTCCATATGAAATGTTAATGTGTCTGATTTTTGTAGACTAAAATTTTTGTGGTTTTCTACTCTAAATAAATTGGACTTTGCAATTGCTTTGAAAAATATAAAAACTTCACATGATAAGTCAATGGTGTACTTTTTATGTTCTATAAACTTCATTATTAAATAGAGAAAAAAAGGTACAAAATTTTGTCTTTATTGTTAGTATTCTAAATACTAAGTGGTATGTCTATTTGTGATAGACGAGAAAGACCATCGTTTTGGGTATCAATACACTGGTGATTGAGATCATTCTACCCTGGGGGGACATATTCCAAATCAAACCTCGAATACCGGAGGGGAATAATTTCCTTAAGGGGACACTGTGCATTCAGTGAGCTTGATCATCTTTCTGTTTTTCCAAATTCTGGTATGTGTTACAAATTTTAGATTTGTGAATTAGTTTATGTTCTTCTATTCTTCACTGGTTCATTAAACTTTGGTTACTTCGTGTTTCTGCAAAGTTTGTTGGAATCAGTAAGATTCTTTAAATACAGATTGATAACAATTCTTCTTTAAGAAATATATTTCATATGTTTTTTCTAATCTGTTTCTGATTCTAGTTTCTCTACTAGTTTTAATTTTCTAGTTATGAAAATGTTCTTAAACTTTGTTGTGTCTCTTAGGAATACAAGAAGAATAACACTTTAAAAGTGAACTGAATTGATCGATACACAACCCTTGGGAGATCTATTATGTAGCTTAGGTAAAAATGCATCCCCCTTGATCCAGGGTGTTATTGTTTTAAAAAGGAAATATACTTATTGGACCCTGAAGGGTAGTTTAGTCATTCAACAATTCATTCGAAATGCCTTTTTTGGAACCAACATAACTTTCACACATCCCAAAATTCACACTTACCATATGTTTTGCCTCTATATACATGAGAGGATGTAATAGTAATCCATTTGTCTGTTTTGAGTTTAAGCAGCTAACAATTCACAACAATGGCCTCTTTAACCTCTGAGTTCCTCAATTTCATTGTTTTCCGCTACCTCAGTGAATCAGGTAATTTAATTCTCATCTTTAGAACTTGTTATATCTATTCGAATTTAATTGATGTTGTGTTTCTATTTTGAAATCCCCATGAATCCGAGTTTAATTGTCTTGATATGCTTTACTTAATTCGAGAGGATTCGAGTTTGAAAACCGAATCCCTCTATCTGCACAAGGTAGGGGTTAACGATTGCATACACACCAACCTTCCCAAACACCCTGGATATGTTGTTGTTAGATGATAGTTTTTTTTTAAAAAAAAATTTATACACCGTTTCGAGCAGCCTTTTATTAATAATGTAATTTTAAAAACTCAACACAGACAAGTATAAACAAAGGGGGCTAGATGATGTGAAATTCTGCAAATAAACATTTTTCTGTTCTTATGAGCCAAGGATCTATCGAAAACAGTCTCTCAACCTCAAAGTTTGATATATTTTTTCAGGATTCACACATGCAGCATTTACTTTTGGATACGAGGCAGGGATCAATAGGAGCACGATCGATGGACATCTAGTTCCTCCTGGTGCTCTTGTTCAATTTGTTCAAAAGGGTATTCAGTATCTTGAACTGGAAACTAATTTAGGCAATGTAAGATGAACATTTTGATATTCTGATTTTCCTATATGAAGTTTAGTTCTTTTTACCACTCTGTACTAACCAATATAATTACGGAATGCAGGATGATACCGATATGAATGAAGACTTCAAGCTTCTAGAGCCTTTGGATCTCATTACAAAGGATGTAGATGAGCTGCGGAAAATAATAAAAGAGAAAAAGGAGAAGGATCAGAAAGATAAAGTGAATGCTGACCACAAACGAGAACCTACAAGAAATAGGGAGATGGAGAAACAACAAAAGGACAGAGAAAGGAGTGATGTTATGGTTTTGGAAGGGCATACATCTGAGGTTCGCCATGATTTCTCAATAGGTGATCTGATATATATCTTCAGTTTTCATTACAAATCTCTTTTGTTTCTATACTCGTGCTAGGTTTTTGCCTGTGCTTGGAGTCCAGAAGGGTCACTACTTGCATCGGGGTAAGCATTAGTACCATTTCTTTCTTTTTTGCTCTCGTATATGAATCAACTGATGTTCATATTCATACTGCTGTTTTTTTAGACTCGTTGAACGAATCTTGTCTATTATAGCTAACCTTGTGTAATAACACGTTAGGTCCGGAGACGCGACTGCTAGAATTTGGACTATTGGAGATGGTCCATGTAATTCTACTATCCCAAATGTTTTGGTTTTGAACCATTTGGAAAGTCAAGCAACTGAGGAAAACAAGGATGTTACATCACTTGACTGGAATGTGAGTTTTCTACTGCTTGTTTTGGGCTGACTTTCGTTGATGTACTTTTCTGAAATTAGATTGCATTGCTTGTACAGAGAGAGGGTACCCTGCTTGCAACAGGTTCTTACGATGGCCAAGCCAGAATCTGGAAACGATCTGGTAAGGGGCATGTAGGAAAAACTTGTTTTGAAGATTGAATGTATAAATTGCCACTGCTTTTCGTGTCTTGTTTTCTCTTACTGACTTTTCATACAGGGGAATTGGTTAGTACTCTTAACAAACATAAAGGGCCAATCATATCTTTGAAGTGGAACGAGAAAGGTGATTATATCCTTAGCGGTAGTATTGATACAACTGCCGTTGTTTGGAATGTGAAGTCTGGAGAATCGAAGCAGCAATTTGATTTTCATTCAGGTGTTCTGTCTCAATTATTCTTTATATTGTACCTCATATCTAAGCAAGGATAGATTTTGTTTTGTTTTGCTTATGTTCTCATTGTTGTTAAACAACCCCATGTAGGTCCATTGCTTGATGTTTCTTGGCGAAACAATGATTCTTTCGCGACCAGCTCTGTTGATAACATGATATATGTTTGTAAAGTTGGAGAGAACAAACCAGTCAAAAAGTTCTCAGGACATCAGGTGACGACTGAGCTTAGCATGTTATGCTTCATTCGTACATTGATGTATCCGTTGTGAATAGTCTTAAAGGGTTGTTTACTTTGCCATTGCAGAATGAAATCAATGCTATCAAGTGGGACCCCTCAGGTTCTTTGCTGGCTTCTTGCTCTGATGATACCACAGTTAAGGTAATTCCTATCTTGTCCTTCTAAAGGTTAAGCACGTGTCACGTTTCAAATCGTGCAGCAGACATAAATGGGATAAAGTAGAGAGGTGCTGCGGTCTGCCACTGGCGCTCGAGGATTTTGTCAATAATTTATTGTTTTTGTGCAGATATGGAGCATGAAACAGGATGTCTGCTTGCATAATTTCAGAGAACATAGCAAAGTAACTATATATGTTCTTTCTTTTTCTTTGTTGATTCATTTAATCAAATCAGACATCAGCTGCTGACTAATATTTTTTTTGTTAGGAGGTACATACCGTCAAATGGAGTCCTGCTGGCGCTGGTACAAGTTATCTGAATCAACAGTTGTTGCTGGCAAGGTATTCTATCTATTTCTACGGTCATGTTTACAATATTATTTCACATGTGGTGGTAGCACAAGGTTCTCGATTATATATTACATTCGTCTGCTTTTAGTTGTTTGAGCTTATTGGTTTTGTTTTATTGTCTGTCTGTGTAGTGCTTCATTTGACTCTACCGTGAAGCTATGGGATGTTGAACTAGGACGTCTTCTTCACAGCTTGAGCGGTCACAGGTAATTGATGTGAACTCATTTTGTCTACTTGGAACGGACACAGGAGATAATAAGGCACCCTTAATAAAATTACACTTAATTGACTGTCAATTGATAGGCTCGAGTATTATGGGGTTTGTTTAGTGTTTACTAGTACTCAATTTAACTATCAGCACGTGTGTATCTTTCTTTTAGTTCATCAAATCTTTGTATCGTTCTTAATGTTTTTGGTTTTTACTAAGTAGGTTTTGTTCCATTTTGAATCCAGGGAATCTGTTTATTCTATTGCATTTAGTCCGAACGGTGAATACATGGCAAGTGGATCATTGGACAAATGCATGAATATATGGTCAATGAAGGAGGCCAAGATTGTAAGAACTTACAATGGCGATGGCGCCATTTTTGAAGTTTGTTGGAACAAGGAAGGCAACAAGGTTGCAGCTTGTTTCGCAAACAAGAAGGTCTGCGTCTTTGACATGCGATTGTAGATCAGGTTGAGGAATCGATGTGAAACTCTACCTTTCAGAAACGCTGAATAATTGAGGCTCAAAGTAAAGTCACATCGTAGATAACCTTTCTGTTGGTTACACCTAGTGTCTGGTTACCCAGATTGGGACCCGACTAAATCATTATCGCATTGATCTAAACTTAAGGGATTGTTTGGTTTGCAAACATATTATGTTGGATTATAATATATAGTATCTTACTTTAGTTTCATGCATGTTCCTATCTTCTATATCTTACATGAATAATATTAAAGAAAACTTCTCTACTCATTTTTAAGCCTAAGAGAGCATGTAAATGAACTTCTTTTAAAGAGTACAAAGCTGATATTCTGACTAATGTTTCTCTTAATGTACCAATACCACACTTCAACTCTTAATATGGTATTTCAATTACATACGTTCGATTCTTGGAAATGTTTTACGTGTGTTCTCATTCATCTATTAGGTAGTTAAGTTAACTACATAAAATATATCATTCTCTTTAATTATAGGCATTCGCTTCAATAAGTTGTAAAGCTATACACATTTTATACTTAAGGTTGATGTATATAATTAAAAGAGATGGCATATGTTGTGTGATTAACTTAACGCTCTAGACTCTAATAGACAACTGAAAACACACACAAAAGCTTTTTTTTGAAAAAAAATTTGAATCGAAAGTGTCTAATTGAAATAATTTATAGGAGTTGAGGTGACCAATTAAAACAAAACTTAGTTCGAGTGTCTTCTTTTTCTGACCCAACAAAAAGTACATTCTAAAGAAAAAAAGTTTTATCGTAGTACAAGGCACATAGTCATCTTGTCGTAGTTATCCAATCCTTGTTGCTAGTAGAAGATGACAGATATCCCGTGGAATTAGTCGAGATGCGTGCAAGCTAACCTAACACCACGATCATCCAAAAAAACAAAATTAAAATAAATTCCATATTTGTCCCTCTATTCACTTTTACTTATCACAATTTGACTTGACATGTCCATTAAAAAAATAACTAATGATATAGATGTGTTACCAAATTATCCCTTATGAAAAACAAGTTAGAACTATTTAATATTGAAGGTAAAATGTCACGCCCGGAGCCTACACCTTGGACGTGGCTGACACTGGAGAACCATTGCTGGCCCTAAGCAAACCTTTGATCTGACTTACTCAACGAAAGACTATATGCATATTTACAATGATCGAAAACACTATACTCACTTGAATAATAAAATACTGAGAATGCTTAAATAGCCAAACATTCAACTTGGCCAAAGTGGCAATTACTCAAGTCTTAACATATGAAATGAAATGTAAAGACAACTGAACTACTAATTGTTTGTCTATGAAGCCTCTAGAAACAAAGAGGGATGTCGGGACAAGACCCCCGGTCATCGTAACAATGAATTACTGAAAAACGAAATAAAAGGAGTCCTCCAGAATGTAATGAGACACCAACAGACTCTAAGTGCTCAACTGGATCAACGAGGCGCTGGATGCTGATCCTGGTTACCTGCGTCTGCATCATAATACGTACATTGAATGTACGAGTATGCGAGTTGGAATGCTAAAACAAGATATAGGCTCGAAAAGAACCTGAAGAAACACTTACCTTGACTCTTCTCCATTTCTAAATAACTTAACTCAAACATAAAGCAACATAGCACATGTCATATATATAAAGCTTATAAAACAGTTGAAACAACTTAGTTCGTGAAAGAAAATGCAATAACAAACTCATCAACTTTACTCATATAAGAAAGTAATATAGTTTCTATGGGAGTTTCTCTAACTGAAAATCATCACTATAAGCCTAAGTGGTGACACGTCTTGCCCACACTGTCAAAATTGTCTTATTTTGCCGTCATATAGAACTACTTAACTTAGTGAATCCACTAGTTTATGCGAAAAGCATCTTAAGGAGTAATCTAAAAAGTATGATATTTTACTACCCATGATGACTACATGGTTTATGGAGACTTGAGTTAATATGAACTCGCATTTCCATATCGGTGCGCAATACTACTCTCAAAATATACTTAGTTAAAAATAAAACTATTTCTTTGGTTTGATATAATTACTCAAAACTTAGCTTAAAAGCTCTCTTGTAATCGATGTTGCCTTTCTTTCTCAAATTTGAAAAAACATTTTAAACTTCTTGGAAATACGTAGTTCCCATATACTTATTTGAAGAAATGAACTTCAAATCTTTACTCTTTTCTTGATTTGGAACTCAAGTCTTAAAACAAAGTAAAAGCGTTTGTGAAAGACTTTTGAAAACTTCATAAACTTTATAAACTTCTCTTGACTTGCTTCTTAACTTCTAAACTTGACTCTTAACTCTCCTTGAATTGAATTATGAATTCAAGGATTATGATTTGTGATAGGAATGATCTCATGATGTTTAAGAATGATTTTAGATAGCTAAACATGAGAAAATATCAAAATATCAATACCTGAGGGTGGATCCGTGACGCGGAGAAGCATTTTAATTTTTGGTTCGAAAACAACTTTTGAGGCAGAACGGTCCATACCATTTTTCCCAAACCTGGGGAGCAGGTTCGCGACGCAAAGGCATTGCCTAGATTTGCCCGACGAAATTTCTTCTTCATTTCCGGCCCCAATTCGCCAAACTCAGTTCTTTTTCCCAAATTCTTTTTAGATACAGATACCCAACAAATGCACCTAAGAACCTAACTCGAAACGATTCTATAATTCGATGTAACGATCTCTAAAACTTCTCAATATCAATACAATTCAAGAACGACATGAAAATAAAGAATAGATATCAAGAACATCAACTTTCAAACTCTTTTAGGACGAATCCACACTGAAATAAACATATTTGGCACGTGGGTGAACGAACCCAACTTTATGAAAGCCTCACATACCTTGTAGGATTAAATCCTTGGCGAAATCCACAACTAGATCGAAATTTGTGAAGAATCTTGCCCTTTCTTCTTCTTTCTCCTCTTTTCTCCTTTCTCCAAGCCCTAGCGTAGATTTCCAATTTTCTAAACCGACTAAAATTTGATTTGACCCATATTAAACTTCTAAAAACGGATTAAAATAGTAGGCCTAGGAAAATATTAAAGTACCCTTCCAAAATCCGGATTGGATGTTTCTTAATCAAACAGCCCAATTTCCAAAGGGCGTATCTTACTCATACAAACTCGGAATAGCGCAAACTCGACGGCGTTGGAAAGATCACTCCAAGATTTTTTCTAACATATCTGGAAGTACACCTAACTCATCTTTAGCTAGGACTTATGGTCGTTTGAAGTTAACCTAAGCTCAACTTATTCTTAACTTAACAAATTTTCCAGATTTTTAGTTCTTTTCAATAATGGCTATTTCCATTTCTTATCTTCTTCCTAAGATTTTTAGTTCTTTTCAATAATGGCTATTTCCATTTCTTATCTTCTTCCTAGTTAATTTGATCTGTGAGATGTTACATAAAATATCAATCACTAAAATAATGTTACTAATGCGCCATTTAGAAATTAATAATCCGAATAATTAGAGTCAAACTCAAAATTTTAATTTTAGGAATTTTGATACTCTCTTTGTCCAACAATAGTTGTCCACAATTGACTTGACACACCCTTTAAGAAACAATAAATAATAGAAATAATATTACTATATTATCCTTTTGACTTTATTATATTTATACTTGAGAAATGTGTTAGATGATAAATAATATTTAATAGTAAAGTAATATAGACACAAAATATAAATTATCTTGTGATCTTTAAATTGTACAAATATTGTTGGGCAGCTATTTTTAGTATAGTGGACAACTATTGTTGGACGGAGATGTAGTGGGTTCATATGCCGATACATGTGTCATTTCAACTACTTGCTCGATTCGTTTCACCCGATTTGAATTCTTGTTAAATTTGAATTCGGGTAAAGAGAGACTCAAAGATGTTGATGGATCCAGTAATAATGGTGATACCATTGAAAGATGCCAAATCCCCCCTAATAGGGTAATGGACGGATAAAGACACAACTCAGTAAAACTAGAAAAATTCAAATTGTTCAAATTATATTCAAATGGACTCCAAGATGTCGATGGATTGGACATTACTAGTGAAACTGCTAAAAGAGGCAAAGTTCCACCTGGTAGGGCAGTGTGAGGATAAAGACACAACTGAGGGAACTTAGAAAAACCCAAATTGCTCAAGTCAAATCCATATGGACTACTTGGATTTGTACCTGCCCTGATATTGAATGATCTCTTCAATAATGTTTGAGGATTTTTGATTGTCAAATCTTCCTACATGGAAAAGTGCTTCCTTTTAAGGATGAAATTTCAATGATCTTTTATCGCGTTATTGGTTCGATCTGATAACAGACGGGCTATCAGGTCCCATTGATTATCAAATTTGGCATGAGTATTGATAATAGTATCATCTTCTTCAGGAGTAAAAGGTTGATGATCCATTTGGGGAGAAAGTTGATCACACCACCGAAGCCTACATGATTTTCCAGATCGATCTGGAATTAATTGACCGATAACAAACCAGTTCTTTGTTCCGTGTTCCTTTACTAGCTTTTGCAATAGTTCGTCCTCTTCGGGATTCCAATATACACACTTTTTCTGGCACTTTTTGTTCATTGTTTCCACTGAATAAAATCAGTTGAGTATATGATATAGAAAGAAGGAAGGATACTGACGATAAAACGTACAAATTATATATGTACAGTGGGGTAGTAGGGGGAGGTAGGGCCTAGGATTAACACTACATCAAAAATGAGCTTTAGCGGCAATTAATTAGCAATTGCCACTAAATATGTACTTTAGAGACAATTAACACTCTTTGTATATGTCTCTAAAGGCTTTAGCGACATTGGATCTAATGGCACTTAACTAATGTCGATAAAGGCTTTAGCACTCTTTATTAATGTATTGTTTTATTGCCGCTAAAAGTTATTTTTGTTGTAGTGTATACACAGTGGGGGCGGGGTAGAGGGGATAGGGATGATCAGATTATTAGGTAGTTATTAATTATACAAATGAAGTGTATCCCATTGCTAAAACATCATAAATTAATTAGTTTTTTTCTTGGGAAAATGCACAAGTACCCCCCCCCCCTCAACCTATGCCCGAAATCTCACACACCGCCCGTCCATGGAGGCATTATGGTACGTGGCACTGTCTTGTGGGCCCAGCGTTGTTGACATTTTTTTCAAGCTAGTGTCACGTCGGCCGAAAAGGGGTAGAAAAATATTTATAAGATAAGTTTGGGGAGGTAATAGGTTCTTAGTATAGTATAAGTGTGTCTCTGAATTTCGGACATAGGTTGGGGGATACTTATGCATTTTCTCATTTTTCTTTAAATAGTGTTGGGTGGACTGAATTAGAGGGAATACGATCGAAGTAATATTGAAGTTTGACTAGCTATTATTTTAGGAAAAAAAGCAATATAACATTCAAACTAACCATTTTAATTTATTTAAACTAGGGTGTTATTGTTTTAAAAAGGAAATATATTTGTTGGAGCCTGAAGGGTAGTTTAGTCATTCAACAATTCATTGAAAATGCCTTTTTTGGAACCAACATAACGTGTCATACATCCCAAAAAATTCACACTTAACCCTAATTTTTGCCTCTATATATATGAGAGGATGGCCACTTTCATTTTAAGCCGCCAACAATTCACAACAATGGCCTCTTTAACCTCTGAGTTCCTCAATTTCATTGTTTTACGCTACCAGAGTGAATCGGGTAACTTAATTCTCATCTTCAAAACTTGTTATATCTTATCCAATTTTAATTGATGTTGTGTTTCTATTCTGAAATCCCCATGAATCCGAGTTTGAAAAGCGGATCCTCTATCTGCACAAGGTAGGGATTTAGGTTTGCGTACACACCAACCTCCACACACACCCTTGGGTATGTTGTTGTTGTTACATGATGTTAAATTCGGCAAAGTAAACCTTTTTTCTGTATCGAAAACATGTTGTTGTTGTTTGTTAGGTTTGATCCATTCATCCACTAGAATAATAAATTTTGAATTCAGTAAATTGAATGTGTTGTTATTACCAAATTTAAACATCTCATTTAAATTTTATATCTGTATCTCCATTTTTAGATAGGATTAAATAAATTTAACTTTCAACTCTTGCCCATGAGGAAATAAATTTGATCGTGATGGACTAGTACCGATTCAGGATTCACACATTCAGCATTTGCTTTTGGATAGTATATATCTAATCGGTCTATTGGTTTTGGTGATATATTTTTTCAGGATTTACACATCCAACATTTACTTTTGGATACGAGGCTAGGATCAATAGGAGCATTATGGATGGACATCTAGTTCCTATTAATGCGCTTATTAACCTTGTGCAAAAGGGTATTCAGTACCTTGAGCTGGAAACTAAATTGAGCAATGTAAGGCATACATTGCTGAAGTTGGTTTCCAGCTCAAGGTACTGAATACCCTTTTGCACAAGGTTAATAAGCGCATTAATAGGAACCAGATGTTCATCTATTGTGCTCCTATTGAGCCCTGCCTCGTATCCAAAAGTAAATGCTGAATGAGTGAATCCTAAAAAAATATATCAGCAAACCAGTAGACTGATTAGAGGCCAAGATTGTAAAACTAACGGCGATGGAGGCATTTTTGAAATGTGTTGGAACAAGGAAGGCTGCAAGGTTAAAGCTTATTTCGCAAACAAGAAGGTCTGTGTGTTTGATATACGATTGTAGACGTTGAGGATTACTTCAAAAGAACTTGGGAACTGAAAATTTTTCAGTTTAGTTAATTCATGCTTTCTTTCATTGCTTTATCAATCCTATAGAGGTTTTTTTGGCTTAGTACATAATTAACTTGTCAAAATATTCCATTTAGAACTTCGATCTACGTCATGCTTCAATTGAACATGCCTAATTTAAATATCTAAATAGAATAATCTGAGTTGTTTATAAAGTTGGTATTAAGCCTGTTTTTTTATGACAGAATATTTATGGGCTAGCAACTACGAAAAACTAAAAATATTGTCTAATTTCTGTAAATTTGCCCCAAATGGACTCTAAAAAATTGCGAGACTATATGTATTGCTCCCACAACTTCCTATGGAGGATTTCGTAAAGGTTTCACAAATAAATAGTTTGAAAGTCATATCACTAAAATATTCATGACTTAACACACACGAAAAACTGAAAAAATCACCTAATTTCTATAAATTGACCCCTAAATTTCAAAATGGATTCTAAGAAACCTATTATTCCCCCAACTCCTTGCGGAGTGAACTGTAAAGATTCTACAAAGAAATTTTCTGGAAGACATATCACCAAAAAAATTCTTGGGCATACACGAAAAATTAAGAAAATCGCTTAATTCTTGTAAATTGGCCCATATATGAGTAAAATAGACTCTAAAAATTGTGAGATTGTACGTACTGTCCCCCCAACTCCCTATGAAGGATTCCATAAGGATTTTGCAAAGCAATCGTCTCTAAGTCATATCGCCAAAATATTTATGGACTAACACATACAAAAAATTGAAAGAATCGCCTAATTCTTGTAAATTTGCCCCTTAATGTCCAAAATGGACTCTAATAATTGTGATAATATACATATTGTTACCTTAACTCCCAATGAAGGGTTCTATTAATATTTCGTAAAAAAATCATCCGGAAGACATATCACCAAATATTCATGAGCTAATACACGCAAAATATTATGGAAATCGCTTAATTCCTGTAAATTTCCCCTCTAAATGCGCAAAATGGACTCTAAAAATTATGAGATTGTACGTACTTCTCCCTAAATCTCTACGGAGGATTCTATAAAGATTTCACAAAGAAGTCATCTGTTCTCCCTTAATCTCTACGGAGGATTCTATAAAGATTTCACAAAGAAGTCATCTCGAAGACATATCACTTTTTTTAACATTATTTGGGGAACAATCTCACTTTTGGACTTATTTTAACATTTACGAGCTAATTATTAGGAATTACGCGACTATCTTGTTTTTTAATTTGTATTAGTCCATGGATTTGACGTCTCGAAGTATCCAAATATTTTTTTGATTTTTTAGGAACTCCGTAATGAATTGGAGAGACATTATTTATTGATTCATTATTTTTTTCAGGCATATTTTTGCATTTATGATCCAACTTTTAGAAAATATGCGACTTTCTTAGTTTTTCATGAGTATTAACACATGAATCTGGCGCCTCAGAGCACCCAAAATATTTTTCTGAAAACACTTTATAATAATCTTTGTAATGAATTAGGGAAGCATTACGTATAGTCCAAAAAGAATTTCAGGCATATTTTTGCATTTTCGCGCTCACTAGAATCACACAATTTTTTTTTCCCATGTGCGCCTTTGGGTATGAGGCCTCGGTGCACTCAAAAAATATGTCTACAAAAACTTTATAAGGACAAGTGTAATGAGTTAGAAAAATATTACGTATAGTCTCACAACAATTCTCACACATATTTTTGCATTTACGAGCCCACTTTTAATAATTACGTGACTTTCTTGTTTTTTCGTGTATCTTTTGGAGCTAAAGCCTTTGAGCGCCCAAAAAAAAAATTCTAAGAAAATTTATGAGGACCGCAGTAATGAGTTAGGGAAGCATTATGTACAATTCCACTGTTTTCAGGCATATTTTTGCATTTATAAGCCAACTTTCAGAAATTACTCAATTTTCTTGTTTTTTTGTGTGTATATAAGCCCATGGATCTGGCGCCTCTAAGCACCAGAATAGATTTTTTGAAAAAACTTTATGAGGATCTCCGTAATGAGTTGGGGAAGCATTTCGTGCAGTCCCACTGTGTCTTCCAGCATGTTTTCACATTTACAAACAACCTTTTAGGATTTTTATGTGACTTTCTTATTTTTTCGTGTGTATTAGCCATGGATCTAGCGCTTCATCGCCCTCAATTTTTTTGTGAAAAATCTTTCTAAGAACCTCCGGAATGAGTATGGAAAGTATTACGTACAATCTCACATTTTTTTTTCAAGCATATTTTTGTATTTACAAACCAACTTTTCATAAATACGCGACCTTTTTGTTTTTTCGTGTATACTAACTCATGAATCTGGTGCCACGGAGCACCCCAAAAATTATTTCGAAAAAACTTTATGAGGACCTTTTTAATAAGTTAGGGAAACATTATGTACAATCCCTCATTTTTTAGTATTTATGAGCCAACTTTTAGAAATTACGCGACTTTCTTGATTTTTTGTATTTATTAAGCCCATGGATCTGGCGCTTCATAGCAACCAAATATATTTTCTGAAAAAATTTATGAGGACCTCTGTAATGAGTTGAGTAAACATTACGTACAACCCCGTGATTTTCTTAGGCATATTTTCGCATTTATGAGTCAAATTTTAGGTATAATGCGACTTTCTTGTTTTTCGTGTGTATTAGCTCATGGATTTGAAGTCTCAGAGCACCCAATTTTTTTTCCAAAAATACTTTATGAGGATTTTCGTAATGAGGTGGGGAAGCATTTCGTACAATCCCACCATTTTCGCGCATATTTTTGCATTTACATGCCAACTTTTAGGAACTACGTGTTTTTTGTTATATTTCTTGTGTATTAGCCCGTAGATATTACGCCTCGAATCACCCAAAAAGAAATCTAAAAAAACTTTATGAGAACCGTTATACTAAACAAAGCTCGAGTTACATGATGTTACACACACCAACCTCCACACACACCCTTGGGTATGTTGTTGTTGTTACATGATGTTAAATTCGGCAAAGTAAACCTTTTTTCTGTATCGAAAACATGTTGTTGTTGTTTGTTAGGTTTGATCCATTCATCCACTAGAATAATAAATTTTGAATTCAGTAAATTGAATGTGTTGTTATTACCAAATTTAAACATCTCATTTAAATTTTATATCTGTATCTCCATTTTTAGATAGGATTAAATAAATTTAACTTTCAACTCTTGCCCATGAGGAAATAAATTTGATCGTGATGGACTAGTACCGATTCAGGATTCACACATTCAGCATTTGCTTTTGGATAGTATATATCTAATCGGTCTATTGGTTTTGGTGATATATTTTTTCAGGATTTACACATCCAACATTTACTTTTGGATACGAGGCTAGGATCAATAGGAGCATTATGGATGGACATCTAGTTCCTATTAATGCGCTTATTAACCTTGTGCAAAAGGGTATTCAGTACCTTGAGCTGGAAACTAAATTGAGCAACGTAAGGCATACATTGCTCAAGTTGGTTTCCAGCTCAAGATACTGAATACCCTTTTGCACAAGGTTAACAAGAGCATTAATAGGAATCAGATTTCCATCTATTGTGCTCCTATTGAGCCCTGCCTCGTATCCGAAAGAAAATGCTGAATGAGTGAACCCTGAAAAAATATATCAGAAAACCAGTAGACTGATTAGATATTACCGTACTAGTCCATCACGATCAAAGTCAAGGTGTCAGCCAACCTATTAGCTAATCATATTCAAAGAAGCAACAACTGATATTATAAAGGAACGACCATAAACTAGAGTGTCTTGAACACCTTGGAAGATCACTAAAAGTAACTTAAATTTTGGTTGTTCAATCAAGTAAGAGAAGTTGAGTTTGTCTCAATCTTGTTATTATCTTTTTTCTTTTTCTTGCTCGAATAATCAGGAGCGACTGTTCCAATGCCCCATACAGCATGCAAAAACTAAACCAACAATTGAAATGAGCACGAAAAGATGATTGTTTGTCATCCAGAAGAATGAAAAGCAATATGCAGCTCAACCCCTAAAACATCAGTGTCTTCACCATAGCGAGATCTGCCCATTCTAGATTTAAAGTATTTTCGAACAGAATAAATTTCCAGCTATTGTTTTAGTACTTTCTTCCACTATCACTACTTTAATCGTATATGTCAAATTAGCGACTTAACTTCCGTCCGTAGTCAAACACCATCCTACTCACCCCAGAACCTAATAGTCCTTGTTTAAATAACCAAACTAGCCAATTTATCTGTTACTAGTCATTCTTTATAATCATTGAAATATAGAAAAGCCGTATCTTTCTTGTCAAAGCAGTAAAGACAGGACATTTTCTGCTAACGCAAATTGCCCAATCAGTCCTAGCCACTACCAGATGAAGTCAATGTTATTCTCGACAATGTTTGCACTAGAATACAACAACGACAATAATAGCATACCCGATGTAATCCCACAAGAGGGATAAGGGGAGGGTAGGATGTTTGCAGATCTTACCCCTACCTTCGAGTTAGAGAGCTATTTCCGATAGACCCTTGGCTCGAAAAAACGCTTATCACTAGAATGGTTACAGAAAAATGCTTATATCGCAGAATTTAACTCGTCTAACAACAACATACCCAAGGGGCCTGTGTAGGGTGGTGTGTTCACAAACCTTAATCCTATCTGTGTAGGTAAAGGGCGATGTTTCCAAATATACGAAAGCAACTGAATTCGTCTAAATGTGATTAAAAAAAATAATTTACCATAAAAAACACTTAAAGGACTATAAAGAATCAAACTATCATTTGAATCCTACAAGATTGTACATGTTCTGAAGATGAAAATTGAATTACCTGATTCGTGGAGGTACCGGAAAACAATGAAATTCAACAGGTCGGAGGTTAAAGAGGCCATTGTTTGTGAATCGGCTGCGGCGATGGCGGCGGAGTTAAGTAAACAGAGATATAGGCTAGGCTACTACTACCTATGATATATAGAGGGAAAAAATGAAAAGTGGAATTTTGGGAGACACAACATTTATATAGGAGATATTATAATTAGAAATGTTTTCGTTCCGAAAGGCATTTCGAATGAAGTGTTGACCGTTGAATGACTAATGTACCCTCCACGCTCCAGCAAAAAAAATTATTATTTTTAACAAAAACAGTTGGTTAAAACAAATACTATGCTGGCAAGAGTTGAATAGTTAAACATATTTAATCATATCCAAAAATGGAGAGACGGATTCAGAATTTTAATGAGATGTTTAATTGGTAATATACCATAATACATTCAATTTACGGAAATCAAAATCTATTATCTAATTTGGATGAACCCCTCATACACTAAATGATGACAAGTTATTGGCATTCCTAACACCTAACGTTGAGGTAGAGAGGTTGTTTACGATAGATCCTTAGCTTAGAAAACACTTATGCACTTTTTTCGTAACTGTTAAAATATATGTGAACCACTTTTATAACGAGGTTATATATCAGCTCTAAAATGCAAAGTAAAGGTATAACATACCCTTTTCCCTTTTATAAATTCTATAAGTTCGACTATAAGAGAAAATTTCTAGTGATTATCGTAGCTCTGAGTCCAGCAGCCATGGGAGCCTTGCTTAGCTTCGAAAAACAGAGCTGGGTAACGCCAAAACAGCATAAATTTTTTTTGGAAGAGTTCGTCAAACAACCACTAGACCATCCAAGGCTCCACGATCGAAGTTGTGACCCAACAACGGCCATCGGTGCTGTTAATCACACTCTAGTCTAACGGCCACGATTCATCCACTAGTCTTAATTTCCTGTCTCCTCAGAGGTTGTTACACGAAAATGTTTACTTGGCATAATTTAACTCATCTAACAACAACAACAACAACATACCCAGTGTGTACCTCTAATAGAAGAGCTAATAGAAGAGCTATTTCCAAACATACTCTCGCCAGAGGCGGAGCCAGAATTTTCGATAAAAGAGTTCAAAATCTTAAAGAAATAGACACACGAAGTAGCTGAAGGAGGTTCAACATCAACTATATATACCTAAAAATTATTTTAATCATATAAAAATAATATAATTTTCCGTCGAAGGGGGTTCAGATGAACCCCTAAAGCTATGGTGGCTCTGACACTGGCTCTCACCTCTAGTAAATCATATCAAATCAATTAAAAAGTACTCATCTAACTAGTGATTCAAATTTCAAAACAAAATTGAATATATGAGGAACAAGCTCAGAAAGAGAAAATTGAAGTACCTGATTCATCGAAGTATGTCTAGTGGCATAGCCACATGGTGGTAAGGGTGTCTAATTCGTCTAAAAAATTACAATATATATATAAATAATATGATACACGAAATGATTAAATAACATATTTTGAACAATCTTAACATAAAAACCTGTAACTTCTGGATACCGTTTGTGAAATTTCTGGCTCGGCCACTTCAAGTAACGGTAAACATTGTAATTCGGTTTGAGGTAATCAATACCATTGATTGTGAATCGCGGGCAGAGTAAAGTAAACAGACATATAAAGAGGGGGAATTGGAAAGAGGGAAATTTGAGAGAGATGGTATTTATATATGAGGCCTTAGAATTGGATTTGTTTTAGTTTTATGACTAAACTACCCAAACACATGGTTATAAATACAATTTACCCTAAACTTGGCTTCAAATTTTAACTTTGACCTCAAACTTTCATAATGCACAAATAGGCACTTTAACTATCCTATCTTTCAATAAATAAACACGCGAATATTTCAATCAAAACCGTGTTACACACATGCTCTGACGTGGAAAAGTAAACCACTCAGTGGCTGCCAACTAATTAAAAAATTTACACGTATTTTTTTAAGCATAATACATAAATTGGACCCTTAACTTGGCTTCAAATTATAACTTTGACCTTTAACTTTGATAGTGCACAAAGAGACACTTTAACTATCCGAAATTTAAACAAAAAAACACGCGAATATTTCAATCAAAACGCGTGTTACACACATGCTCTGATGTGGAAAAGTAAACCACTCAGTTGCTGCCAACTAACTAAAATAAATACACCTAGATTTTAAAAATTATAAAAATAAATTATAATATAGAATAAGGTGGAAGTGAAAACAAATTCATTTTTTAGGTAAAAAAAAATTAGTACCTCTTTTCTTCTCTCTCTTAAAAATTCCTAATCTGAAATTCATGTTCCTTATATTCAAATCAAAGAAAAAATTGTTCAAGATATTTGTTGTAATTTAATTTTCGAGTTATCTATTTTTCTTCCTCAATTTAGTCAAGGTAACAAGATTCAACATTTTACAAACAAGAATTTGCATATTGTTGGTCAAATGTTCAAACTAATATGAGAATCTCTAGAAAAAACTAATGTTTTTATTGCAAAATTATTTCAGAGCAACCCATAAAGATGGAAAGACATGAGATTCAATGAACTTCTCCTTCTTTTCTTTAGTTTGAAGTATATTTGTGCTTTAAGTTGTCAAATATTTGACTGAAAAAATAGGGTGCTTTGTGTATTGTGATTGTCATAGTGAAGAGAATTGCAATTATGAATTTTGGAGGCCAACAAATGAACTTACAGTACTAAAAATTATTAAGTGAAATGGTGCACTTAAAGTATTTGATAAATTGTCTGATAGAACTTTTCACACATTTTTGTCAAGTTTGAGTAGCAGTCTGATATCTAATCAAAATACCTTCAAAAATTGCATTCAATTTGTATAATTGTATACTCACCCCATCTTGTCAAAAAAGACTTCATTATAATTTTTTTCATAATAACAAAAAAGTAATTAAATGTCACTTGCATTTTGCAATGAACAACAAATAATGCAAAAAAGAGGGGAAAATTGTTGAAAAATTAGAAAGAGAGTTTAATTGTCATTTCAGTGTTTTTTTTACTGTTGGACACTCGATTTTTACATCTGACGCGCCTAATTTGAGTGAATTTTACGTATTTTGCCATGTAGGATCCGAGTATTTTTTTGTTTAAGTTTTGGATAGTTAAAGTGCCTATTTGTGCACAAACAAAGTTCAAGGTCAAAGTTATAATATGAAGCCAAGTTAAGGGTCCAATTTATGTACTAATTAAGGGTAGAATTGTCATTTTAGCAATTTTTTATCGTTTTGGGCCTCAAAAATTACCTCTCACTCGCGCAGAATGCGTGTATTTCACGCATTTTGCCAGGTAGGAATCGCGTGTTTATTTGTTGAAAGATAGTATAGTTAAAGTGCCTATTTGTGCACTATGAAAGTTTGAGGTCAAAGTTAAAATTTGAAGCCAAGTTTAGGGTCCAATATATGTATTATGCCTTAAATTTATTTTAGGGGAAATTACGCGGATAGACAAACATATATTAGTTAATTAAATAGTATAGCTATAGTTTGTATTAATTATCATTCACGACTAACCTTTAACTGTATTTACATCTCCTCTCTTTGGAACCTCGCTCTCCTCTCTCCTCTTTTTCAGTCATCTCTCCCTCGCCTCTCTCCTCTCCCTGCCCAATCACTCTCTCGCTTCTTTCTGTTCAGTTTCTCTCGTTTATTCAAACACAAATTATACAGATAAAAATGTTAGTACTTATTTATACACACACAAATCATAACAATCAATTGTACAAATACATGTTTGGTCTCTCTCTCGCTTCTTTCTGTCTAGTCTCTCTTGTTTATACAAATACAAAGTATATAATTACATATGTCAATAGCCGTTTATACACCAAACACAAATGATAACATCAATCAATTATACAAATACGAATTGTAAGTGTCAACTAGGGGTGTCAAATAGGCGGGTCGGGTTGAAATTTGAGATATTTATAAGGAAAAATTACATGAATTGGTACATTTTAATAAATAATTACTGATTTTAGCAATACTTTTTATTTATTACCATTTGTAGCAATACTATGTTAAATCTGCAATATGTATTAAAAGTGAATTATGTATGTAATATATATGAATTATAATTGTTTTTAAAGTATATTATGTTTGTTTTGGTAAAATTTTGACACATTGAATTATAAATGTATTAAAATGTGTGATAAAAGAATTATTTATCATTAAAATTTGTATTATATGTGAATAAAAAATTGTTCTTTGTAATATGAATTAAACTTGTATTATAAATGAATTAAAAGTGATCAAATGAAAAAAAAAATATTATTGCTATAAATGGAAAATATTTTTTTATTATAGGATATTTATGTAAGTTTCCCTTATTATAATGAGTTGAAATAGAATCTAGGTTGGGTTCTGACCCGCTGAAGCTTACTTTGGGCTCTAATGGGCTTTATTCTAATGTCTATTTACGAAATTTCTCCTAGGGGTGTCAAAATGAGTCCAAATATACGTAACCCGCCTAATCTATTAAGAATTTATGGGTTGGGCTCAAGATAATTTGAATTGAGTTCAATCTCAACTCATTCAAGTCTTAACCTATTTTTTTTTATAAAAAAAATCAATTGAGCCCAATTTAATCTCCAATTGCAACCTGTTTAAAAACTCTTTATTTATTTATTTTCTTGAGTTGAAATTCAAATTGTGGTTATAAAAGTTAACTAATAACATGTCAAAATTATTGAGATTAAGCAGGCGTAATTGGATGGGTCATAACCCAACCCGATTTTTATCCCATTTGAACCCAAAGTAAACTTGGGCGGCATAACCCAACCCGATATTTAACCTATTTGAGTCCAAAGTAAATTTAGGCGGGTCATGACCCAACTCGATTATTTTTTCAACCCACTAAGCAAACTATAGCTATAGAAGGCCTAATATTTGCTATTCATGCAAGTACCCCTTTAAATATCTCCAATGTCAAATCAACCCGATCACTTGACACCCTATTTAATCCTATCTAAAATGAGTAGAAAGAATCAGAATTTGATTTGAGAGTCTATCACGACATATTTAATTTATTGGATTCAAAATTTATTATTAATACTAATATCTTTGTGAATATATCAAATGAAACTATTTAATTCAGATGAATAGATACATTAAACGTGAAAAATGGTCTGTATATTTGATATCTACATAAAAAAAATCATAATAGTTAACTATAGTTAAGTTAGATATAAACTTGATAATTTGAATTAATTAACTATTATTGATGAAAAAAATTGTAAATGAAGACATGTGTGACGTGTTCATTAGGCGTAAACATTATATAATAGTATAATTTTACCTAAATGATATATTAGATTCGTCCCTGATATTAGAGATGGCAACGAAGCAAAGCGGTGTGGTGAGGGGCGGGTTGAAGTAGTCTTTTAAGAAGTTGATATAGTGCGGTTCGAGTAGCGGGGGTTTCAATTTAATTTAATTTTTTTTATTGAACCGCAAATTTTAATAGTTAATTAAATTGCGTATAATTACAAACTATTTTTTTGCATCCAAACTCCTAATATATAACATTTATTATTATTATTTCAAACTATCAATTTTACTATAACAATTGAAACACTTAAAAAAGAATTTTAGCTTACTAAGTAAATTAAAATCAAATAAATTGAAAAAGGTTATGGTATACCCTTCAACTTCGCGATTTAGAGTTGATATACCCTTTTTACAAAATTAGCTCACATATACCCTTAGTTAACACAAATGACCCAGATATATTCTTCTGATCTAATGGAAGTGAAGAAATAAAGGGAAAATGGTCAAAAATACCCCTTAACTTTCATTTAGTAGTTAGGTTTATCATTGACTAGTATTTAGGACTAAAGGGTTGATGATCCACTTGAGAGTAGTTGATCACACCACCGGAGCCTACATGATTTTCCATATCAATTCACTACATGAAAATGGTGAATTACATGGGGATTTTCCTGCAAATTTTCATACTAATCTCCAGAAAATAAACTCTCCATGTAATTCACTCTTCCTGTAGTCAGAGGCGGATCTAGGATTTGAAACTCCTGGATGCCACATTGTTCAAGTAAGATAAGTGGGTCGGTTGCTTTAATTTTGAGTTACAATCGAGTTATTCATCTTTTTCGATCTTTATAAACAAATCGATCAAACATGCATGTTAGTAATATTTTCTTTTAAATATTATGAGATTAGAGCTAAGTAACAATTCTATTTTTGTTTCTTTTTAGTAATTAGTGGCCTTATTCGCTGAAACTTTGAGGAAAAAGGAGTTTTTTCACACTAAAATTTGAGCATGTATAAACTATATAATAGCGTTAACTCAATATATTCATATTCCATTGACTTGATGTGTTGTTGCAAAAATATAACAAAAGAGAATACAAATTTTAGTTTCAATCTAGTCATCTTACTTAGCAAGAATGTTGGTGAAGATCGAATTCAAATTAAAAGAACTCTAATAATACTATTCATCATCTTTAAAATTTATATTTTTTAAATTACTATTTAAATATATTCGTAATAATATTTATGTCACGTTCATAATTTAATTGATAAATTATAAACACGCAACACTAATATCAAGAAATTAATAATTAGTGAAAGAGAAAGTAAAATCTTAAAAATTAATTATGGTGAATAGGAGTCAGTTTGAATCAACAATGAATACTTGTAAATTAATAAGAATGAATGAAAGGGGGAAAAAACTCACACATTATTTTTAAAAAAAAGGAAAAAAAAGGAAAAAAGAAAAAGCTTCCAAAAATTAATGCTACCACAAGGTTCGAACCGGTGGAGCTGCCTGTGTGACAGATTACCTACTTTGCCATTTGAACTACTAACAATTTTATTTAGTGGGTGACAAAGAAAATATATATTCGTTTTCTTAAACATGTATACATATATACAAAGTTTTTTCTGAGATCAGTGGGTGTAATTGCACCCCCACGGGCAACCATAGATCCGCCCCTGCCTATAGTGATTTGGAAATCAGTTGACCATTAACTAATCAGTTCTTTGTTACATGTTCCTCTACTAGCTTCTGCAATAACTTTTCATCTTGAAGATTCCAATATCAAGGCTTGTTCTTTCCCTTTTTCTTCAATTTACACTGAATAGAATTAGTCAAATATATGAGATAGAAGGAATGAACGATACCGGCTATATAAAGTACAAACTATATATGTACAGTGGGTGGAAGGAGGAGGTAGGGCGGCCTAGCACTTACTTGGTAAAGACTTGAAAGGAGAGTGGAGTATATATAGTGGGGGTGGGGGTACATGGGATAGGGGTGACCGGATTAATAGGTACTCTTTTCGTCTAAAAAAGAATGACCTTCTTTCTTTTTAGAATATTTAAAAAAGAATGACCTCATCTCTTTTTGGTAACGTTTTAATTTCAGCTTTTCATGTTACATGTGTAAGGCCACAAGATTAAAGGAAAATTTTGAGTTTTTTTTGGCTAAAATCATCCTTCAACTATGACTCGAATCTAATGTACATCCTTAAATTATCTAAGTGAGCAAAAAACATCCTTATACTATCGAAAAATAACAAGAATCATCATTTAGCCTATTTTTATTAAGAAACTGATTGAACCAATAAAAAAATATTTTTTTTTAATTTGGTCACGTCTTGGCCACGACGAAAAGATCAAAGTTACCTAAAAAGAATAAGGATATGAATCTTGAATTTAAATTTCGTTTGTTGTTAGTTTATATAGTATGTTTTTTTTTTGTCATCATCAAGTAAATTGACTTGCACCAATACATATGTTTTGAAATATTCGTACAGTACGTTCTGAAGGTTAAAAAGATTATGTAAAAAAATCATTTCAAATATATTACATCCAACTATTTAGAGATTGTCTTTAGTAATATATTGAGGGGTATATACTATATATACAATGTTCACATTTTATACAATGTACAGAAATGCTGGAAATTTAGTGAAATCACGTAGGTGTTTAGTTCTTAAAATAAAAAATAACTACTTTATTTGAAATTTTTGAAGTTGGAGTAGTACTTGTTTTTTTTCAAAGAATATTTAGAATTTGAATATATTTTAAACCCTCAATTTCAAAAAATTAAAAAAAATCACCTAACTTGATTAGCTTAACCATGTGTACATATATTCATTCGACTTGACACATTCTTTGTTGGGGCGTGAGTTTTTTTTTATATAAAAAAAATAGACAAAAGGATGAATTTTGTAGTTTTTTGGATAGTTCAGGAATGTTTTTTGTTCACTTATAAAACACAAGAATGTACTTTAGGTTTTGGTCATACTCCTGGAATGATTTTAGCCAAAAACTCATAAAATTTTAGTACATTTGGCACAACTTTAATTTAGGACCACAAAATTCAAAAATCTTCTCTATTTTCTAAAATTTTGTGTCAAGTCAAACGAGATTACTCTTTTTCAAACGGAGGAAGTACTTATTAATTATACAAATGAAGTGTATCCCATTGCTAATATCTCATAAATTATTAGTTTTTTCTTTAAATAGTGTTTGATGGATTGGATTGGATGGGAGTAATATTAAAGTTTGACTAGCTATTATTTTAGGAGAAAAAACAAAATAACATTCAAACTAGTCATTTTAACTACAAAATAAATGTTTGACAGATAATTATTTGTATGTGTAAAAAACTTAAGTTTTTTCACATCAAACTAATGAATATAAGAAATTTACTTTGATAGGCGCTTATATCGAGATTAACTGAAATTTCTGTTAGGACCAAAATAAGCAGGTGTAAATACGGAAGCTAGCAATGCAAACCTCGAAAGACCACGAGTAAGAAGACAGACGATAAATATATCAAAAGACACAAAGATTTAATGTGGTTCGGTCAATCGACCTACGTCCACAAAGGATATGATCAATCCACTATAAATATGAGAGTACAAAATACAGAGAGAAACAACCTCAACCAATTCACTCGGAATACATGGGAGGTTCACACAAGTGATAACGTATCAAGCTTGTGACCCATAAATTCTCCCCCTAACCAAGAACTCTCAAAGCCCTTAAGACTACATTGTGAATGATGATTAAGTTAGAAGGAACATGCCTCTATTTATAGAGTCCTAAACCTTTTCCTACCAGAAAAAGGATTAGCCAATCCAAAACCTTTTCCTAAAAGGAAACCTATTTATGGTAAGAAATTTAGGGCAAATAAAACCCAACAATTTCGATAGAAAATTAATAAATTATATTTATATCATTTTGTGTATAAATTCCTTGACTTATAGTTTAATTTCATATTTTTATTTTGAGTATCTCAAACTCTCAATTATTATGTGTTGGCATTTGAGCAAGAAGCAGTCTGTCAACTAATGCACATGGTTCAATTGGTTTGCCACCTTATTTCTTCCAAAGTGATTTTCATTTTTTTGTGTGTATAAGATATTAACGGTTTAACCTATACGAACAGATAATAATCACTGATAAATTGAGATTTTAATGATCCTAGAACTATTAGGCATATCTATAAATCAATAACTAAGTCGAATTGATAAACTTTATATTGGGTTTTAAAAGCTGTGAATGGAAAATGAAGAGTTGCGACTTTTATGAAAGGTTGCGATTTTTATGAAAAGTTATGACTTTCATGAAAAGTTGCGACTTTTATGAAAAGTTATGACTTTTATGAAAGGTGACGACCTTTGTGAAAGATTATAACTTTTCCAAAGGTTTGTGACCTTTCCAATAAGGCACAATAAGAACCTTTTCTCACTACCCTTTGTTCTATAAATTGAGGAATTTTCTCTCATTTTAAATATATAGAATACGAATTTTTCTGATCTCTTCTTCTTCTGTACAACAAAATTACTTTGTGTATTTTACTGTTGTTGACTGGTTCGCTGACACCAGAGTTTTTGGTATCTATACTCTGGTGATTGAGATCATTTTACCCTGGGAGGTCATATTCCAAATCAAACCTCGGATACTAGAGGAGAATAATTTCCTTAAGGGGACACTGTGAGTTCAGTGGACTTGATCTTTTTTTGTTCAAATTTTTCCAAATTCTGGAACGTTACAGATTTTAAGTTTTTCTTATTAATTTATGTTCATCTCGTATATTGATTCAGTAAACTTTGATTACTTCGTGTTTCTGCAAAGTTTTATCAGAATTAGTAATTCTGGTTTTCAAACACAGATTGACAACAATCTTAAGGAAATTATCATACTGTTAGTATTTTTTGTATTCTACTGATTGAGAGAATTTGATCATGGGAGTAGAAGATAAATGCATTACTTCTCCATAATTCGTTGCTTGTTTAGCAAGGTCGAAGTGAGAATGTAACAGAAAAATTTTGTGGTTTCTAATTAAAGATTACCAGGTAACCTTCTTATTATATTGTCTTAGGATGAAAACAGTTTCTAAGAGTTATCATCTTTGATTTTTTAACATGTGTAGCTTTGGAAAAAGATCTGCAAATCATATGTTGTGGAATGAATTTTACTTGGCAAATATTGTTGCCTTTAAAATTCTTTAGTTTGCAAAAATGAGAGATGCATATTTTTGTTTGATAAAATAATATATCAAAATGTTATAGTTGGAAGACTATTTGATAAGAAAACATTTCTATGTGATGGTCTATATGTTTTATTCTGATTGGAGAAAGAAAAAAAAAAGACTTGTAGTAGTTTTGTACTCCATGTGAAATGTTAGTGTGTCTGATTTTTGTAGACTAAAATTTTTTGTGGTTTTCTACTCTAAATAAATTGGACTTTGCAATTGCTTTGAAGAATATAAAAACTTCACATGATAAGTCAATGGTGTACTTTTTATGTTCCATAAACTTCATTATTAAATAGAGAAAAAAAGGTACAAAATTTTGCCTTTATTGTTAGTATTATAAATACTAAGTGGTATGTCTATTTGTGATAGACGAGAAAGACCATCGTTTTGGGTATCAATACACTGGTGATTGAAATTATTCTACCCTGGGAGGACATATTCCAAATCAAACCTCGGATACCGGAGGGGAGTAATTTCCTTAAGGGGACACTGTGCATTCAGTGAGCTTGATCATCTTTCTGTTTTACCAAATTCTGGTATGTGTTACAAATTTTAGATTTGTGAATTAGTTTATGTTCTTCTATTCTTCACTGGTTCATTAAACTTTGGTTACTTCGTGTTTCTGTAAAGTTTGTTGGAATCAGTAAGATTCTTTAAACACAGATTGATAACAATTCTTCTTTAAGAAATATATTTCATATATTTTTTCTAATCTGTTTCTGATTCTAGTTTCTCTACTAGTTTTAATTTTCTAGTTATGAAAATGTTCTTAAACTTTGTTGTGTCTTACCGAGTTCTTAAGTATCTTAGGAATTCAAGATGAATAACACTTTAAAAGTGAACTGAATTGATCGATACACAACCCTTGGGAGATCTATTATGTAGCTTAGGTAAAAATGCATCCCCCTTGATCCAGGGTGTTATTGTTTTAAAAAGGAAATATACTTATTGGACCCTGAAGGGTAGTTTAGTCATTCAACAATTCATTCGAAATGCCTTTTTTGGAACCAACATAACTTTCACACATCCCAAAATTAACACTTACCATATGTTTTGCCTCTATATACATGACAGGATGTAATAGTAATCCATTTGTCTGTTTTGAGTTTAAGCCGCTAACAATTCAGAAACAATGGCCTCTTTAACCTCTGAGTTCCTCAATTTCATTGTTTTCCGCTACCTCAGTGAATCAGGTAATTTAATTCTCATCTTTAGAACTTGTTATATCTATTCAAATTTAATTGATGTTGTGTTTCTATTTTGAAATTCCCATGAATCCGAGTTTAATTGTCTTGATATGCTTTACTTAATTTGAGAGGATCCGAGTTTGAAAACCGAATCCTTCTATCTGCACAAGGTAGGGGTTAACGATTGCATACACACCAACCTTCCCAAACACCCTGGATATGTTGTTGTTAGATGATAGTTTTTTGTTTTAATAATATAATTTTAAAAACTCAACACAGACAAGTACAAACAAAGGGGGCTAGATGATGTGAAATTCTGCAAATAAACATTTTTCTGTTCTTATGAGCCAAGGATCTATCGAAAACAGTCTCTCAACCTCAAAGTTTGATATATTTTTTCAGGATTCACACATGCAGCATTTACTTTTGGATACGAGGCAGGGATCAATAGGAGCACGATTGATGGACATCTAGTTCCTCCTGGTGCTCTTGTTCAATTTGTTCAAAAGGGTATTCAGTATCTTGAACTGGAAACTAATTTGGGCAACGTAAGATGAACATTTTGATATTCTGATTTTCCTATATGAAGTTTAGTTCTTTTTACCACTCTGTACTAAACAATATAATTACGGAATGCAGGATGATACCGATATGAATGAAGACTTCAAGCTTCTGGAGTGAATGCTGAACACAAACGATAACCTACAAGAAATAGGGAGATGGAGAAACAACAAAAGGACAGAGAAAGGAGTGATGTTATGGTTTTGGAAGGGCATACATCTGAGGTTCGCCATGATTTCTCAATAGGTGATCTAATATATATCTTCAGTTTTCATTACAATTCTCTTTTGTTTCTATACTTGTGCTAGGTTTTTGCCTGTGCTTGGAGTCCAGAAGGGTCACTACTTGCATCGGGGTAAGCATTAGTACCATTTCTTTCTTTTTTGCTCTCGTATATGAATCAACTGATGTTCATATTCATACTGATGTTTTATTAGACTCCTTGAACGAATCATGTTTATTATAGCTAACCTTGTGTAATAACACGTTAGGTCCGGAGACGCGACTGCTAGAATTTGAACTATTGGAGATGGTCCATGTAATTCTACTATCCCAAATGTTTTGGTTTTGAACCATTTGGAAAGTCAAGCAACTGAGGAAAACAAGGATGTTACATCACTTGACTGGAATGTGAGTTTTCTACTGCTTGTTTTGGGCTGACTTTCGTTGATGTACTTTTCTGAAATTAGATTGCATTGCTTGTACAGAGAGAGGGTACCCTGCTTGCAACAGGTTCTTACGATGGCCAAGCCAGAATCTGGAAACAATCTAGTAAGGGGCATGTAGGAGAAACTTGTTTTGAAGATTGAATGTATAAATTATCAGAGCTTTTCGTGTGTTGTTTTCTCTTACTGACTTTTCATACAGGGGAATTGGTTAGTACTCTTAACAAACATAAAGGTCCAATCATATCTTTGAAGTGGAACGAGAAAGGTGATTATATCCTTAGCTGTAGTATTGATACAATTGCCGTTGTTTGGAATGTCAAGTCTGGAGAATCAAAGCAGCAATTTGATTTTCATTCAGGTGTTCTGTCTCAATTATTCTTTATATTGTACCTCATATCTAAGCAAGGATAGATTTTGTTTTGTTTTGCTTATGTTCTCATTGTTATTAAACTACCCCATGTAGGTCCATTGCTTGATGTTTCTTGGCGAAACAATGATTCTTTCGCGACCAGCTCCGTTGATAACATGATATACGTTTGTAAAGTTGGAGAGAACAAACCAGTCAAAAAGTTCTCAGGACATCAGGTGACGACTGTCTTAGCATGTTATGCTTCATTCGTACATTGATGTATCCGTTGTGAATAGTCTTAAAGGGTTGTAACTTTGCCATTGCAGAATGAAATCAACGCTATCAAGTGGGACCCCTCAGGTTCTTTGCTGGCTTCTTGCTCTGATGATACCACAGTTAAGGTAATTCCTATCTTGTCCTTCTAAAGGTTAGGCGCATGTAACGTTTCAGACCGTGCATCAAACATAAGCTTGGTGTTTTTAAAATGGGATAAGGTAGAGAGGCGATGCGGTGTGCCACTCGCTCTCGAGGATTTTGTCCATAATTTATTGTTTTTGTGCAGATATGGAGCATGAAACAGGATGTCTGCTTGCATGATTTCAGAGAACATAGCAAAGTAACTATATATGTTCTTTCTTTTTCTTTGTTGATTCATTTAATCAAATCAGACATCAGCTGCTGACTAATATTTTTTTTGTTAGGAGGTACATACCGTCAAATGGAGTCCTGCTGGCGCTGGTACAAGTTATCTGAATCAACAGTTGTTGCTGGCAAGGTATTCTATCTATTGCTACGGTCATGTTTACAATATTATTTCACATGTGGTGGTAGCACAAGGTTCTCGATTATATATTACATTCGTCTGCTTTTAGTTGTTTGAGCTTATTGGTTTTGTTTTATTGTCTGTCTGTGTAGTGCTTCATTTGACTCTACCATGAAGCTATGGGATGTTGAACTAGGACGTCTTCTTCACAGCTTGAGCGGTCACAGGTAATTGATGTGAACTCATTTTGTCTACTTGGAACGGACACAGGAGATAATAAGGCACTCTTAATAAAATTACACTTAATTGACTGTCAATTGATAGGCTCGAGTATTATGGGGTTTGTTTAGTGTTTACTAGTGTACTCAATTTAACTATCAATACGTGTGTATCTTTCTTTCAGTTCAATTATTTGTATCGTTCTAAATGTTTTTGGTTTTTACTAAGTAGGTTCTGTTCCATTTTTCTTTGTATCGTTCTTAATGTTTTTGGTTTTTACTAAGTAGGTTTTGTTCCATTTTGAATCCAGGGAATCTGTTTATTCTATTGCATTTAGTCCGAACGGTGAATACATGGCAAGTGGATCATTGGACAAATGCATGAATATATGGTCAATGAAGGAGGCCAAGATTGTAAGAACTTACAATGGCGATGACGCCATTTTTGAAGTTTGTTGGAACAAGGAAGGCAACAAGGTTGCAGCTTGTTTCGCAAACAAGATGGTCTGCGTCTTTGACATGCGATTGTAGATCAGGTTGAGGAATCGATGTTAAACTCTGCCTTTCAGAAACGCTGAATAATTGAGGCTCAAACTAAAGTCACATCGTAGATAACCTTTCTGTTGGTTACACCTAGTGTCTGGTTACCCAGATTGGGACCCGACTAAATCATTATCGCATTGATCTAAACTTAAGGGATTGTTTGGTTTGCAAACATATTATGTTGATTATAATATATAGTATCTTTCTTTAGTTTCATGCATGTTTCTATCTTCTATATCTTACATGAATAGGATTAAAGAAAACTTCTCTACTCATTTTTAAGACTAAGAGAGCATGTAAATGTGTTAGCATGATGAAAATCTAAATAATTGTATATATTAATGTAATTAGATAGTGATATAAATTAGCATGATCATATAGATTTGTTGTAGAATCAAAGGAATAAATATTGTGATAGAATAGCGGATTTGGAGGGATTGAATAGCAGATTTGTAGAGATAGAATAGCTGATCTTTAGGGATAGAAATGACGGATCTTTAGGGATTTGTAATATTTATTCTCTCTATATAATGGAAAGACTCTCACTTTGAGAGGCATTCAGCAAAACTGACATGGTATCAGAGCCTTTTTCAGTGCTTTGATTCTTAGTGTCCTTCATCTGTGGTTCCTTCCAGAATTATTTTTGGAAGTTTTTGGTTCTGCTTACTGTTAGTCAACAGTTAGTCCTAAGTATCTTAGAAGTTAAGGCATCTTGGAATCTTAGTCTCTTTTCATTCAAGCTATTTTGCATCATTGCATTTCTATCTTTCTTAGCTTGTCAAAAACATGTTGTCATATCAGTTTGAGTCTTTCCATGTTCGTTTCACGGGAAAAAATTACTCCGCCTGGGACTTTCAATTCCAACTATTTGTCACCGAAAAAGAATTATGGGGACATATAGATGAAAGTGATCCTACTCCTACCGATCCTAAAAAGCTCGGTCAATGGAAGGTTAAAGATGCTCGGGTGATGACATGGATTTTAGGGTCAATTGACCCTCTTATTGTTCTTAATATCAGGCCATACAAGACAGCAAAGGCCATGTGGGATTATTTACGAAAGGTTTACAACCAAGACCATAGCGCAAGGCGCTTTCAGTTAGAGCATGAAATTGCTATGTATTCACAAGGAGATCTCTCTATTCAAGATTATTTCTCTAGATTTCAGAACTTATGGCTGAATTTACCGATATCGTTTATGCTAAAGTACCTTCTGAATCTCTC
This sequence comes from Solanum lycopersicoides, assembly GCA_022817965.1. Classification (NCBI taxonomy): domain Eukaryota; kingdom Viridiplantae; phylum Streptophyta; class Magnoliopsida; order Solanales; family Solanaceae; genus Solanum; species Solanum lycopersicoides. The sequence goes on along the minus strand of CM040629.1, from coordinate 94,939,607 downwards.
TCCATCATTCAAGGAGTTCATGAACAAAGCAAGCGAGATCAATTTTTGATGAAATTACGATATGACTTTGAAAGTGTTCGCTCCAACTTGATGAGTCGTGATCCATCTCCCTCGTTGGATGTCTGTTTTAGGGAATTACTTTGTGAGGAGCAGGGTCTCGTCACACAAAATGCTTTTCATCAAGGAAATATTGTCACTGTTGCATTTGCAGCTCAAGGGAAAGGAAAGGGCTTGGATATGGCTAGAACTCAATGCTATAGTTGCAAGAAATATGGTCATATTGCTCGCAATTGTGGCAAGAAGTTCTGTAATTATTGTAAACAACAAGGACACATTATCAAAGATTGTCCCACACGTCCTCAAAATCGTAGGACAAAGGCTTTCCAAGTTGGGATAAATGATTCCACTACACATAGCTCATCTTCGGTAGGACAAGTTATTACTCCTCAAATGGTACAACAAATGATCTTGTCAGCATTTTTAACTTTGGGACTACAAAGTAATGAGGATCAGGTGTCGGGGACGATAATCGCGAAGGGGCCTAAAGTTGGAAGATTATTTCCTATACACTTTTCTATTCCTCCTGTTCTGGCTTTTGCTTCCACCACTACTAAGAATGAGGTTTGGCATAAACGTCTAGGACATCCAAATTCTATTGTGTTGTCTCATTTGTCCAACTCTAGTTTTTTGGGAAATAAAAATCAATTTTCAGTTGCTTCCTTTGATTGCTCTACTTGTAAATTAGGCAAAAGTAAAACTCTTCCTTTTCCTAATTTTGGTAGTAGTGCTGCAAAGTGTTTTGATATCATTCATAGTGATGTTTGGGGAATTTCACCAGTAATTTCTCATGCTCATTTCAAGTATTTTGTGACATTTATAGATGACCATAGTCGGTTTACATGGGTGTATTTTCTTCGATCTAAATCTGAAGTGTTTTCCATTTTCAAGAAGTTTTTGGCTTACGTTGAGACTCAATTTTCCACATGCATCAAAATATTAAGATCTGATTCTGGTGGAGAATATATGTCTCATGAATTCAATAATTTGTTGCTTGAGAAAGGAATTGTATCACAACGCTCTTGCCCATACACGCCACAACAAAATGGGGTTGCTGAGCGTAAAAACTGTCATCTTTTGGATGTCACTCGTACTTTATTGATTGAGTCCTCTGTTCCATCTAAATATTGGGTTGAAGCTGTGTCTACTGCTGTCTATTTGATTAATAGACTTCCATCTAAAGTGTTAAACCTTGAGTCTCCATATTATCGTCTTTTTCACAAGCATCCTAGCTATCATAGTTTTCATACATTTGGTTGTGTTTGTTTTGTGCACCTTCCTCCTTGTCAACGCAATAAACTCTCTGTTCAGTCTATTAGATGTGCTTTTATGGGCTATAGTACTTCGCAGAAAGGATTTATTTGTTATGATCCAAGTTCTAACAAATTTCGTGTTTCTAGGAATGTTATTTTCTTTGAGAATCAGTATTTCTTTCCTACTCATATTGAGTCATCTTCTATTTCTCTCTTCTTCCTACTTTTGAGGATTTGTCATTGTCTTCTAAGCGGTTCAAACCAGGATTTGTGTATGAACGACGTCGGCCAACTTTACCCCATCCTGAAACAGATCCGCCACTGAGACTGCTCTACAACCAGAATCTGAGATTTTTTCAAGGCCTGCTCCTCTTGAGCCTCCTCGGCGATCTACTAGAGTGTCTCAAACTCCTAAACGGTATGGTTTTTCTTCTACTTTATCCACCATCTCTATTCCAACAGGTTACTCACAAGCCTCCAAGCTTGAATGTTGGCAAAAAGCAATGGAGGAGGAACTTTTGGCTCTTAAAGAAAATGACACATGGGACATTGTTTCATGTCCTTCAAATGTCCGCCCTATTGGATGTAAATGGGTTTATTCAATTAAACTTCATTCTGATGGAACTCTTGATCGGTACAAAGCTCGATTGGTTGTTCTTGGTAACAGACAAGAGTATGGGGTGGACTATGAGGAGACTTTTGCACCAGTAGCAAAAATGACTACGATGCGAACTATTATTGCCATTGCTGCTTCACAAAACTGGTCTCTTTATCAAATGGATGTCAAAATGCTTTTCTCCATGGTGATCTCAAAGAAGAGATTTATATGAAATCTCCACCTGGTTTGTTCTCATCACCTACATCAGATGTGTGCAAGTTGAAGCGGTCTTCGTATGGATTAAAACAAGCTCCAAGAGCTTGGTTTGATAAGTTCCGGTCTACTTTGCTACAAATTTTCTTTTGAGCAGAGCAAATATGACTCGTGTTTGTTTCTTCGGAAAACATCTACAGGTTGTGTTCTTCTTTTGGTATATGTAGATGACATTATCATCACATGAACTGATTCTTCACTAATTACTAGCCTCCAACAGCATCTTAAAGATTCTTTTCATATGAAAGATCTTGGTACTCTTACATATTTTTTGGGTTTGGAAGTTCATAATGTTGCTTCAGGTGTGTTTCTAAACCAACACAAATATACTCAGGATCTGATTTCTTTGGCTGGTCTTCAAGATTCCTCCTCTGTAGATACTCCATTGGAATTGAATGTGAAGTATCGTCGTGAGGAAGGCGATCTTCTTCCTGATCCAACTATGTTTCGACAATTAGTTGGGAGTCTAAATTACCTTACTATTACTGGCCTGATATCTCTTTTGCAGTGCAACAAGTTAGCAATTTATGCAAGCTCCCCGTCATCTCCACTTGGTGGCTGTTCGTCGCATCATTCGGTATCTTCTAGGAACATCTACTCGTGGATGTTCTTTCCAAGTGGTTCTCCTATTCGTCTTAATGCTTTTAGTGATTCTGATTGGGCGGGATGTCCTGATACTCGTCGTTCAGTCACTGGTTGGTGCATGTTTCTTGGAGAGTCATTGATATCGTGGAAGAGTAAAAAGCAAGATCGTGTGTCAAAATCTTCAACAGAGGCTGAATATCGATCCATGTCTACTGCTTGCTCCGAGGTTGTATGGCTTCGTGGATTACTTGCTGAGATTGGATTTCCTCAATCTCATCCTACTCCTCTCCATGCTGATAATACAAGTGCTATTCAGATTGCTACTAATCCAGTTTTTCATGAGAGGACCAAACACATCGAAGTAGATTGTCATTATATACGAGAAGCTGTAGATAAAGGAGTCATTACTCTTCCACATGTGTCCAGTGATCTTCAAATAGCTGATGCGTTTACAAAATCTATGGCACGACAACGCCATCAGTTTCTAGTAGGCAAATTGATGCTTCTTGATCCACCGGCATCAATTTGAGGGGGGATGTTAGCATGATGAAAATCTAAATAATTGTATATATTAATGTAATTAGATAGTGATATAAATTAGCATGATCATATAGATTTGTTGTAGAATCAAAGGAATAAATATTGTGATAGAATAGCGGATTTGGAGGGATTGAATAGCAGATTTGTAGAGATAGAATAGCTGATCTTTAGGGATAGGAATGACGGATATTTAGGGATTTGTAATATTTATTCTCTCTATATAATAGAAAGACTCTCACTTTGAGAGGCATTCAGCAAAACTGACAAAATGAACTTCTTTTAAAGAGTACAAAGCTCAAATTCTGACTAATGTTTCTTTTAATGTACCAATACCACACTTCAACTCTTAATATGGTATTTCAATTACATACGTTTGATTCTTGGAATTGTTTTACGTGTGTTCTCATTCATCTATTAGGTAGTTAAGTTAACTACATAAAATATATCATTCTCTTTAATTGTAGGCATTCGCTTCAATAAGTTGTAAAGCTATACACGTTTTATACTTAAGGTTGATGTATATAATTAAAAGAGATGGCATATGTTGTGTGATTAACTTAACGCTCTAGACTCTAATAGACAACTGAAAACACACGCAAAAGTTTTTTTTAAAAAAAAATTGAATCGAAAGTGTGTAATTGAAATACTTTATAGGAGTTGAGGTGACCAATTAAAACAAAACTTAGTTCGAGTGTCTTCTTTTTCTGACCCAACAAAAAGTACATTCTAAAGAAAAAAAGTTTTATCGTAGTACAAGGCACATAGTCATCTTGTCGTAGTTATCCAATCCTTGTTACCAGGGGCGGACCCACATGGTGTCCGTCGGGTGCTCGAGCACCCATTAACTTTGTTACGAAATATATATATCTATGTAGAAATTGATAGGTATTTGTATAAATTTAACATAGAGCACTCTATGAATAAATGATATAGTTGCCCAGTGGTTCTTGGATGGATACTTAAGACTTTTTTAGTGTTGTTACCAAGGTTCGAATCTCATTGTTAACATGTATTTTTTACATTTTCACTTCAGAGCACCCACAACCTTAAAATCCTAGATCCACCACTGCTTGTTACTAGTAGAACATGACAGACATCCCGTGGAATTAGTCGAGATGCGTGCAAGCTAACCTAACACCACGATCATCCAAAAAAACAAAATTAAAATAAATTACATATTTGTCCATCTATTCACTTTTACTTATCACAATTTGACTTGACATGTCCATTAAAAAAGTAACTAATGATATAGATGTGTTACCAAATTATCCCTTATGAAAAACAAGTTAGAAGTATTTAATATTGAAGGTAAAATGTCACGCTCGGAGCCTACACCCTGGACGTGGCTGACACTGGAGAACCATTGTTGGCCCCAAACAAACCTTTGGTCTGACTTACTCAACGAAAGACTATATGCATATTTATAATGATCAAAAACACTATACTCACTTGAATAATAAAATACTGAGAATGCTTAAATAGCCAAACATTCAACTTGGCCAAAGTGGCAACTCAAGTCTTAACATATGAAATGAATTGTAAAGACAACTGAACTACTAATTGTCTGGCTATGAAGCCTCTAGAAACAAAGAGGGATGTCGGGACAAGACCCCCGGTCATCCTAACAATGAATTAATGAAAAACGAAATAAAAGGAGTCCTCCAGAATGTAATGAAACTCTCCAATAGACTCTACGTGCTCAACTGGATCAACGAGACGCTGGATGTTGATTACCTGCGTCTGCATCATAATACGTACATTGAATGTACGAGTATGCGAGTTGAAATACTAAAACAAGATATAGGCTCGAAAAGAACCTGAAGAAACACTTACCTTGACTCAACTCAATTTCTGAATAACTTAACTCAAACATAAAGCAACACAACACATGTCATATATATAAAGCTTATAAAACAGTTGAAACAACTTAGTTCGTTAAAGAAAATGCAATAACAAACTCATCAACTTTACTCATATAAGAAAGTAATATAGTTTCTCTAACTGAAAATCATCAGTATAAGCCTAAGTGGTGACACAACGTCTTGCCCACACTGTCAAAATTGTCTTATACTTTGCCGTCATATAGAACTACTTAACTTAGAGGATCTACTAGTTTATACGAAAAGCATCTTAAGGAGTCATCTAAAAAGTATGATCTTTTACTACCCATGATGACTACATGGTTTATGGAGACTTGAGTTAATATGAACTCGCATTTCCATATCGGTGCGCAATATTACTCTCAAAATGTACTTAGTTACAAACAAAACTATTTCTTTGGTTTGATATAATTACTCAAAACTTAGCTTAAAAGCTCTCTTTGAATCGATGTTCCCTTTCTTTCTCAAATGTGAAAACATTTTAAACTTCTTGGAAATACGTAGTTCCCATATACTTCTTTGAAGAAATGAACTTCAAATCTTTACTCTTTTATTGATTTGGAACTCAAGTCTTAAAACAAAGTAAAAACGTTTGTGAAAGACTTTTGAAAACTTCATAAACTTTATAAACTTCTCTTGACTTGCTTCTTAACTTCTAAACTTGACTCTTAACTCTCCTTAAATTGAATTATGAATTCAAGGATTATGATTTGTGATAGGAATGATCTCATGATGTTTAAGAATGATTTTAGATAGCTAAACATGAGACAATATCAAAATATCAATACCTGAGGGTGGATCCGTGACACGGAGAAGCATTTTAATTTTTGGTTCGGAAACAACTTTTGAGGTAGAATGGTCCATACCATTTTCCCCAAACCTGGGGAGCAGGTCCGCGACGCAAAGGCATTGCCCAGATTTGCGCAATGAAATTTCTTCTTCATTTCCGACCCCAATTCGCCAAACTCAGTTCTTTTTCCCAAATTCTTTTTAGATATAGATAACCAACAAATGTACCTAAGAACCTAACTTGAAATGATTCTATAATTCGATGTAACGATCTCTGAAACTTCTCAATATCAATACAATTCAAGAACGACATGAAAATAAAGTATAGATATCAAGAACATCAACTTTCAAACTCTTTTAGGACGAACTGAAATAAATATATTTGGCACGTGGGTGAACGAACCCAACTTTATGAAAGCCTCACACACCTTGTAGGATTAAATCCTTGGCGAAATCCACAACTAGATTGAAATTTGTGAAGAATCTTGCCCTTTCTTCTTCTTTCTCCTCTTTTCTCCTTTCTCCAAACCCTAGCATAGATTTCCAATTTTCTAAACTGACTAAAATTTGATTTGACCCATATTAAACTTCTAAAAATGGATTAAAATAGTAGGCCAAGGAAAATATTAAAGTACCCTTCCAAAATCCGGATTGGACGTTCCTTAATCAAACAGCCCAACTTCCAAAGGGCGTATCTTACTCATACAAANGAAGAATACTGACGATAAAACGTACAAATTATATATGTACAGTGGGTAGTAGGGGGAGGTAGGGCCTAGGATTAACACTACATCAAAATGAGCTTTAGCAGTAATTAAATAACAATTGCCACTAAATATGTACTTTTAGAGACAATTAACACTCTTTATATATCTCCCTAAAGGCTTTAGCGACATTGAATCTAATGGCACTTAACTAATGTCGATAAAGGCTTTAGCACTCTTTATTAATGTATTATTTTATTGCCGCTAAAAGTTATTTTTGTTGTAGTGTATACACAGTGGGGGCGGGGTAGAGGATAGGGATGATCAGATTATTAGGTAGTTATTAATTATACAAATAAAGTGTATCTCATTGCTAAAACATCATAAATTAATTAGTTTTTTCTTGGAAAATGCACAAGTACCCCCCCCCCTCAACCCATGCCCGAAATCTAACACACTGCCCATCCATGGAGGCATTATGGTACGTGGCACTGTCTTGTGGCGAGAGCATGTTCAATTTTTTTCAAGCTAGTGTCACGTCCGCCGAAAAGGGGTAGAAAAATATTTATAAGATAAGTTTGGGAGGTAATAGGACCTTAGTATAGTATAAGTGTGTCTCTGAATTTCGGACATAGGTTGGGGGCCGGAGTACTTATGCATTTTCCCTTTTTTCTTTAAATAGTGTTGGGTGGACTGAATTAGAGGGAATAAGATCGAAGTAATATTGAAGTTTGACTAGCTATTATTTTAGGGGGAAAAGCAATATAACATTCTAACTAACCATTTTAATTTATTTAAACCAGGCTTTTATTGTTTTAAAAAGAAAATATATTAATTGGACCCTGAAGGGTAGTTTAGTCATTCAACAATTCATTGAAAATGCCTTTTTTGGAACCAACATAACGTTCATACATCCCAAAAAATTCACACCTAACCCTAATTTTGCCTCTATATATATGAGAGGATGGCCACTTCCATTTTAAGCCGCCAACAGTTCACAACAATGGCCTCTTTAACCTCTGAGTTCCTCAATTTCATTGTTTTATGCTACCTGAGTGAATCAGGTAATTTAATTCTCATCTTCAGAACCTGTTATATCTTATCCAATTTTAATTGATGTTGTGTTTCTATTCTGAAATCCCCATGAATCCGAGTTTGAAAAGTGGATCCTCTTCTCCACAAGGTAGGGATTTAGGTTTGCGTACACACCAACCTCCACACACGCCCTTGGGTATGTTGTTGTTGTTACATGATGTTAACTTCTGCAAAGTAAACCTTTTTTCTGTATCGAAAACATGTTGTTGTTGTTTGCTAGGTTTGATCCATTCATCCACTAGAATAATAAATTTTGAATTCAGTAAATTGAATGTGTTGTTATTACCAAATTTAAACATCTCATTTAAATTTATATCTGTATCTCCATTTTTAGATAGGATTAAATAAATTTAACTTTCAACTCTTGCCCATGAGGAAGTAAATTTGATTGTGATGGACTAGTACCGATTCAGGATTCACACATTCAGCATTTGCTTTTGGATAGTATATATCTAATCGGTCTACTGGTTTTGGTGATATATTTTTCAGGATTCACACATTCAACATTTATTTTCAGATACGAGGCAGGGCTCAATAGGAGCACAATAGATGGACATCTAGTTCATATTAATGCGCTTGTTAAAATTGTGCAAAAGGGTATTCAGTACCCTTTTGCACAATTTTAACAAGCGCATTAATAGGAACCAGATGTCCATCTATTGTGCTCCTATTGAGCCCTGCCTCGTATCCGAAAGTAAATGTTGAATGCGTGAATCCTGAAAATATATATCAGCAAACCAGTAGACTGATTAGAGGCCAAGATTGTAAAAACTTATAACGGCGATGGAGGCATTTTTGAAGTGTGTTGGAACAAAGAAGGCTGCAAAGTTAAAGCTTGTTTCGCAAACAAGAAGGTCTGTGTGTTTGATATGCGATTGTAGACGTTGAGGAGTACTTCAAAAGAACTTGGGAACTGAAATTTTTTCATTTTAGTTAATTTATGCACTTATTTGGACATATGGTGTAAGACTTTGTTTGGTATCATGCTTTCTTTCACTGCTTTATCAATCCTATAGAGGTTTTTCGGCTTAATACATAATTAACTTGTCAAAATATTCCATTTAGAACTTCGATCTTCGTCATGCTTCAATTGAACATGCCTAATTTAAATATCTAAATAGAATAATCTGACTTGTTATAAAGTTGGTATTAAGCCTGTTTTTCTATGACAGAATATTTATGGGCTAGCAACTACGAAAAACTAAAAATATTGTCTAATTTCTATAAATTTGCCCCAAATGGACTCTAAAAATTGCGAGACTATATGTATTGCTCCCACAACTTGCTACGGAGGATTTCGTAAAGGTTTCACAAAGAAATAGTTCGAAAGTCATATCACTAAAATATTCATGACTTAACACACACGAAAAACTGAAAAAATCACCTAATTTCTATAAATTGACCCTGAATTTCAAAAATTGATTCTAAGAAAATTGTGAGATTGTACCTATTATTCCCCCAACTCCTTGCTGAATGTACTGTAAAGATTCTACAAAGAAATTTTCTGGAAGACATATCACCAAAAAAAATCTTGGGCATACACGAAAAATTAAGAAAATCGCTTAATTCTTGTAAATTGGCCCATATATAAATAAAATAGACTCTAAAAATTGTGAGATTGTACGTACTGTCCCCACAACTCCCTATGAAGGATTCCATAAGGATTTTGCAAACCAATCGTCTGTAAGTCATATCACCAAAATATTTATGGACTAACACATACAAAAAATTGAGAGAATCGACTAATTCTTGTAAATTTGCCCCTGAATGTCCAAAATGGACTCTAATAATTGTGATATTATACATATTGTTCCCTTAACTCCCAATGAAGGGTTCTATAAATATTTCGTAAAAAATCATCCGAAAGACATATCACCAAATATTCATGAGCTAATACACACAAAAAACTATGGAAATCGCTTAATTCCTGTAAATTGCCCCTCTAAATGCGCAAAATGGACTCTAAAAATTATGAGATTGTACGTACTTCTCCCTAAATCTCTACGGAGGGTTCTATAAAGATTTCACAAAGAAGTCATCTGGAAGACATATCACCAATAGGTTTTAATAGAAATTCTATCTTAGCTCGAAGGAAAGAACAATCAAAATCAAACCCTCCAAAGAATATGATTTAAATAAATTTAACAATTCAACTCTTGGCAATGTAATTCTATTTAAACCAGGGTGTTATTGTTTTAAAAAGGAAATATATTTATTGGAGCCTGAAGGGTAGCTTAGTCATTCAACAATTCATTCAAAATCCCTTTTATGGAACAAACATAACTTTCATACATCCCAAAATTCACACTTATCATATTTTTCGCCTCTATATGTATGAGAGGATGTAGTAGTAATCCATTTGTCTATTTAATTTTGATCCTCCAACAATTCACAACAAAGGCCTCTTTAACCTCTGAGCTCCTCGATTACATTGTTTTCCACTATTTCAGTGAATCAGGTAATTTAATTCTCATCTTCAGAACCTGTTATATCTATACAATTTTAATTGATGTTGTGTTTCTATTTTGAATCCGAGTTTGAAAACTGGATCCTCTCTATATATATATTTGCACAAGGTAGGGATTAAAGTTTGCGTACACAGCAACCTCCCCACACACCCTTGGGTATGTTGTTGATGTTAAATTTTGCAAAGTGAACATTTTTTTCTCTATCGAAAACATGTTGTTTTTGTTTATTAGGTTTAATTCATTCAATATCCACTAGAATAATAAATTTTGAATTCAGTAGATTGAATATGTTGTTATTACTAAATTTAAATATCTCATTTAAATTTCGTATTTGTCTCTCCATTTGTAGATAGGATTAAATATAAATTTAACTTTCAATTCTTGCCCATGAGAAAGTAAATTTGATCATGATGGACTAGTACCGATGCAGGATTCACACATTCAGCATTTGATTTTGGGTTTGGGTAGTATATATCAAATCGGTCTAGTGGTTTCGCTGATATATTTTTTCAGGGTTCACATAATCAGCATTTACTTTTGGATACGAGGCAGGGATCAATAGGAGAAAAATAAATGGACATCTAGTTCCTCCTGGCGCTCTTATTCAATTTGTGCAAAAGGGTATTTAGAATCTTGAACTGGAAACTAATTTGAGCAATGTAAGGCACACATTGCTCAAATTTGTTTCCAGTTCAAGATGTTGAATATACCCTTTTGCACAAGTTTAACAAGAGCATCAAAAGGAACTAGATTTTTATCCATTGTGCTCTTATTGATCCTAGCCTCGTGTCCAAAAGTAAATGTTGAATGTGTGAATCCTGAAAAAATATATCAGCAAACCAATAGACTGATTAGAGGCCAAGATTGTAAAAACTTATAACGGCGACAGAGGCATTTTTGAAGTGTGTTGGAACAAGGAAGGCTGCAAGGTTGCAGCTTATTTCGCAAACAAGAAGGTTTATGTGTTTGATGTGCGATAATAGATGTTGAAGAGTACTTCTAAAGGACTCGGGAACTGGAAATTTTTCATTTTAGTTGATGTATGCGCTTATTTGGACATGTGGTGTAAGACTTTGTTTGGTATCATGCTTTCTTTCATTGCTTTATCAATCATATATAGGCTCTTTTCAGCTTAATACATAATTAACTTGTCAAAATATTCCATTTAACCTTCGATCTAAATCATGCTGTGTGTTGAACATGCCTAATTTGAATATCTAAATATAATATTTTGACTTGTTTATAAAGTTGGTATCAAGCTTGTTTTTTATGACAAAATATTTATGGGCCAGCAACCACAAAAAAGTAAAAAAATCGTCTAATTACTGTAAATTTGCACCAAAAAGGACTCTAAAAATTGCGATACTATACGTATTGCTCCCACAACTTCCTACGAAGGATTATGTAAAGGTTTCGCAAAGAAATAGTTCGAAAATCATATCACAAAAATATTCATGGATTAATACACACGAAAAACTGAAAAGATCACCTAATTTCTATAAATTGACCTCTAAATTTCCAAAATGGATTCTAAGAAAATTGTGAGATTATACCTATTGTTCCCCCAACTCCTTGTGGAGGGTACTGTAAAGATTTTACAAAGAAATTTTCTGGAAGACATATCACCAAAATATTCTAGGGCACACACGAAAAAATTATTTTTTATTCAAATAGTGTCAAATTTCAAAATAAAAGGAAAGGGATGCTTGTATGCACATTAGATTTGCTAACTCAATTATCAAAATCGCTTAATTCCTATAAATTGGCCTCCATTTGAGTAAAATAGACTCTAAAAATTGTGAGATTGTACATATTGATCCCCCAACTCCCTATGAAGGGTTCCATAAAGATTTCGCAAAGAAACCGTCTGTAAGTTATATCACTAAAATATTTATGGGCTAACACATACGAAAAATTGAGAGAATCGCCTAATTCCTGTAAATTGGCCCCTTAATATCCAAAATGGACTCTAATAATTGTGATATTGTACATATTGTTCCATCAACTCCCCATGGAGGGTTCTGTAAAGATTTTGCAAAGAAATCATCCAGAAGACAAATCACCAAAAAATTCTTGGGCTAACGCACACACAATAAAAAAAAAGGGAAAACACACAAGTACCCCCTCAATCTATGCCCGAAATCACAGAGACACACTTATACTATACTAAGGTCCTATTACCCCCCTGAACTTATTTTATAAGTAATTTTCTACTATTTTTCGGCCTACGTGGCACTATCTTGAAAAAAAAAAGTCAACTAGCGTTGGGACCACAAGATAGTGCCACGTAGGTCAAAAAGGGATAGAAAATTACTTATAAAATAAGTTCAAGGGGGTAATAGGACTTTAGTATAGTATAAGTGTGTCTCTGGAATTTCGGCCATAGGTTGAGGGGGTACTTGTGCATTATCCCTAAAAAAACTATGGAAATCGCTTAATTCCTGTAAATTGCCCCTCTAAATGCGCAAAATGGACACTAAAAATTAGGAGATTGTATGTACTGCTCCCTAAATCCCAGGGTTCTGTAAATATTTCGCAAAGAAGTTATCTGGAAGCCATATCACCAAAATATTTTTGGGCTAATACAAATGAAAAATTGAGATAATTGTCAAATTCTTGTAAATTGCCCCCCTAAATGCCCAAAATAAACTCTAAGAATTGTGAGACTATATGTTGTCCTCCCCGAACTCCCTATGAAGGATTCTGTAAAAGTTCCATAAAAAAACCATTCGGAAGTCATATCACCCAAATATTCTTGGCCTAACACATACAAAAAATTAAAAAAAAAATCACTTAATCCCTCTAAATTGGCCCTTGAATGCCCAAAATGGACTCTAAAAATTCTGAGAATGCAGGTATTGCTCCTCAACTCCCTACAGAGGGTTTCATAATGCTTTCCAAAGAAATCGCCCGAAAGCTATATCACTAAAATATTCATGGGTTTATACACACTAAAGACTGAGAAAATTGTCTAAATCCTATTAATTGGCCCCTAAATGTCTAAAATGGATTCTAGTAATTGTGAGACTGTACATATTGCTCCTCCAATTCCCTACAGATGGTACATTAAAGGTTTTCATATATGTATTATACGTAGTATATTTATTGATAAACTTTAAATGTGAATCGAACCGACCGATACAAAACCCTAGGCGGATCTAGTATATAGCTTAGGTAAAAATGCATCCGCACTTGATGTTTACATTGATAGGTTTTAATAAGTTGTATCTTGGATCGAAGGAAAGAACAATCAAAATCAGACTCTCCCAAAGAATATAAATAAATAAATTTAACAATTCAAGTCTTGGCAACATAATTTTTATTTAAACCAGGGTGTTATTGTTTTAAAAAGGAAATATATTAATTGGAGCCTGAAGGGTAGTTTAGTCATTCAACAATTCATTGAAAATGCCTTTTTTGGAACCAACATAACGTTTCATACATCCCAAAAAATTCACACCTAACCCTAATTTTTGCCTCTATATATATGAGAGGATGGCCACTTCCATTTTAAGCCGCCAACAGTTCACAACAATGGCCTCTTTAACCTCTGAGTTCCTCAATTTCATTGTTTTATGCTACCTGAGTGAATCAGGTAATTTAATTCTCATCTTCAGAACCTGTTATATCTTATCCAATTTTAATTGATGTTGTGTTTCTATTCTGAAATCCCCATGAATCCGAGTTTGAAAAGTGGATCCTCTTTCTCCACAAGGTAGGGATTTAGGTTTGCGTACACACCAACCTCCACACACGCCCTTGGGTATGTTGTTGTTGTTACATGATGTTAACTTCTGCAAAGTAAACCTTTTTTCTGTATCGAAAACATGTTGTTGTTGTTTGCTAGGTTTGATCCATTCATCCACTAGAATAATAAATTTTGAATTCAGTAAATTGAATGTGTTGTTATTACCAAATTTAAACATCTCATTTAAATTTTATATCTGTATCTCCATTTTTAGATAGGATTAAATAAATTTAACTTTCAACTCTTGCCCATGAGGAAGTAAATTTGATTGTGATGGACTAGTACCGATTCAGGATTCACACATTCAGCATTTTCTTTTGAATAGTATATATCTAATCGGTCTACTGGTTTTGGTGATATATTTTTCAGGATTCACACATTCAACATTTATTTTCGGATACGAGGCAGGGCTCAATAGGAGCACAATAGATGGACATCTAGTTCATATTAATGCGCTTGTTAAAATTGTGCAAAAGGGTATTCAGTACCTTGAGCTGGAAACCAACTTGAGCAATGTATGGCTCAAGTTGGTTTCCAGCTCAAGGTACTGAATACCCTTTTGCACAATTTTAACAAGCGCATTAATAGGAACCAGATGTCCATCTATTGTGCTCCAATTGAGCCCTGCCTTATATCCGAAAGTAAATGTTGAATGCGTGAATCCTGAAAATATATATCAGCAAACCAGTAGACTGATTAGAGGCCAAGATTGTAAAAACATATAACGGCGATGGAGGCATTTTTGAAGTGTGTTGGAACAAAGAAGGCTGCAAAGTTAAAGCTTGTTTCGCAAACAAGAAGGTCTGTGTGTTTGATATGCGATTGTAGACGTTGAGGAGTACTTCAAAAGAACTTGGGAACTGAAATTTTTTCATTTTAGTTAATTTATGCACTTATTTGGACATATGGTGTAAGACTTTGTTTGGTATCATGCTTTCTTTCATTGCTTTATCAATCCTATAGAGGTTTTTCGGCTTAATACATAATTAACTTGTCAAAATATTCCATTTAGAACTTCGATCTTCGTCATGCTTCAATTGAACATGCCTAATTTAAATATCTAAATAGAATAATCTGACTTGTTTATAAAGTTGGTATTAAGCCTGTTTTTCTATGACAGAATATTTATGGGCTAGCAACTACGAAAAACTAAAAATATTGTCTAATTTCTATAAATTTGCCCCAAAATGGACTCTAAAAATTGCGAGACTATATGTATTGCTCCCACAACTTGCTACGGAGGATTTCGTAAAGGTTTCACAAAGAAATAGTTCGAAAGTCATATCACTAAAATATTCATGACTTAACACACACGAAAAACTGAAAAAATCACCTAATTTCTATAAATTGACCCCTGAATTTCAAAAATTGATTCTAAGAAAATTGTGAGATTGTACCTATTATTCCCCCAACTCCTTGCTGAATGTACTGTAAAGATTCTACAAAGAAATTTTCTGGAAGACATATCACCAAAAAAAATCTTGGGCATACACGAAAAATTAAGAAAATCGCTTAATTCTTGTAAATTGGCCCATATATAAATAAAATAGACTCTAAAAATTGTGAGATTGTACGTACTGTCCCCACAACTCCCTATGAAGGATTCCATAAGGATTTTGCAAACCAATCGTCTGTAAGTCATATCACCAAAATATTTATGGACTAACACATACAAAAAATTGAGAGAATCGACTAATTCTTGTAAATTTGCCCCTGAATGTCCAAAATGGACTCTAATAATTGTGATATTATACATATTGTTCCCTTAACTCCCAATGAAGGGTTCTATAAATATTTCGTAAAAAATCATCCGAAAGACATATCACCAAATATTCATGAGCTAATACACACAAAAAACTATGGAAATCGCTTAATTCCTGTAAATTGCCCCTCTAAATGCGCAAAATGGACTCTAAAAATTATGAGATTGTACGTACTTCTCCCTAAATCTCTACGGAGGGTTCTATAAAGATTTCACAAAGAAGTCATCTGGAAGACATATCACCAATAGGTTTTAATAGAAATTCTATCTTAGCTCGAAGGAAAGAACAATCAAAATCAAACCCTCCAAAGAATATGATTTAAATAAATTTAACAATTCAACTCTTGGCAATGTAATTCTATTTAAACCAGGGTGTTATTGTTTTAAAAAGGAAATATATTTATTGGAGCCTGAAGGGTAGCTTAGTCATTCAACAATTCATTCAAAATCCCTTTTATGGAACAAACATAACTTTCATACATCCCAAAATTCACACTTATCATATTTTTCGCCTCTATATGTATGAGAGGATGTAGTAGTAATCCATTTGTCTATTTAATTTTGATCCTCCAACAATTCACAACAAAGGCCTCTTTAACCTCTGAGCTCCTCGATTACATTGTTTTCCACTATTTCAGTGAATCAGGTAATTTAATTCTCATCTTCAGAACCTGTTATATCTATACAATTTTAATTGATGTTGTGTTTCTATTTTGAATCCGAGTTTGAAAACTGGATCCTATATATATATATATTTGCACAAGGTAGGGATTAAAGTTTGTGTACACAGCAACCTCCCCACACACCCTTGGGTATGTTGTTGATGTTAAATTTTGCAAAGTGAACATTTTTTTCTCTATCGAAAACATGTTGGTTTTGTTTACTAGGTTTAATTCATTCAATATCCACTAGAATAATAAATTTTGAATTCAGTAGATTGAATATGTTGTTATTACTAAATTTAAACATCTCATTTAAATTTCGTATTTGTCTCTCCATTTGTAGATAGGATTAAATATAAATTTAACTTCCAATTCTTGCCCATGAGAAAGTAAATCTGATCATGATAGACTAGTACCGATGCAGGATTCACACATTCAGCATTTGATTTTGGGTTTGGGTAGTATATATCAAATCGGTCTAGTGGTTTCGCTGATATATTTTTTCAGGGTTCACATAATCAGCATTTACTTTTGGATACGAGGCAGGGATCAATAGGAGCACAATGGATGGACATCTAGTTCCTCCTGGTGCTCTTATTCAATTTGTGCAAAAGGATATTTAGAATCTTGAACTGGAAACTAATTTGAACAATGTAAGGTATACATTGCTCAAATTTGTTTCCAATTCAAGATATTGAATACCCTTTTGCACAAGTTTAACAAGAGCATCAAAAGGAACTAGATTTTTATCCACTGTGCTCTTATTGATCCTAGCCTCGAGTCCAAAAGTAAATGCTGAATGTGTGAATCCTGAAAAAAATCTATCAACAAACCAATAGACTGATTAGAGGCCAAGATTGTAAAAACTTATAACAGCGATGGAGGCATTTTTGAAGTGTGTTGAAACAAGGAAGGCTACAAGGTTGCAGCTTGTTTCGCAAACAAGAAGGTCTATGTGCTTGTATGCGATTGTAGACCCTGAGGAGTACTTCAAAAGGACTTGAGAACTGCAAAAATTTCATTTTAGTTTATTTATGCGCTTATTTGGACATGTGGTGTAAGACTTTGTTTGGTATCATGCTTTCTTTAATTGTTTTATCAATCATATCGAGGTTCTTTTCGGCTTGATACATAATTAACTTGTCAAAATATTCCATTTAGACCTTCGATCTAAGTCATGCTTCAATTGAACATGCCTAATTTGAATATCTAAATAAAATATTTTGACTTACTTATAAAGTTGGTATCAAGCGTGTTCTTTTATGAAAACATATTTATGGGCTAGCAACCACGAAAAACTAAAAAAATCGTCTAATTTCTGCAAATTTGCCCCACAATGGACTCTAAAAATTGCGAGACTATACGTATTGCTCCCACAACTTCCTACGAAGGATTTCGTAAAGGTTTTGCAAAGAAATAGTTTAAAAATTATATCACCAAAATATTCATGGGCTAACACACGAAAAACTGAAAAAATCACCTAATTTCTATAAATTGACCCCTAAATTTCCAAAATGAATTCTATGAAAATTGTGAGATTGTACCTATTGTTCCCCCAACTCCTTGTGGAGGGTACTGTAAAGATTTTACCAAGAAAATTTTTGGAAGACATATCACCAAAATACTCGTAGGCACACATGAAAAATTAAAAAAAATCGCTTAATTCCTATAAATTGGCCTCTATATGAGTAAAATAGACTCTAAAAATTGTGAGATTGTGCATATTGATCCCCCAACTCCCTACGAAGGGTTCCATAAAGATTTTGCAAAGAAATCATCCGTAAGCTATATCACCAAAATATTTATAGGCTAACACATACGAAAAATTGAGAGAATAGCCTAATTCCTGTAAATTGGCCAGTCAATGTCCAAAATGGACTCTAATAATTGTGATATTTGTACATATTGTTCCCTCTACTACCCATGGAGGGTTCTATAAAGATTTCTCAAAGAAATCATCCGGAAAACAAATCACCAAAAAAATAATGGGCTAACGCACACACAATTTAAAAAAACTGCGGAAATCGCTTAATTCTTGTAAATTGCCCCCTAAATGCGCAAAACAGACTCTAAAAATTATGAAATTGTACGTACTGCTTCCTAAATCCCCACGGAGGTTTCTGTAAATATTTCACAAAGAAGTCATCTGGAAGCTATATCACCAAAATATTTTTGGGCTAATACACATGAAAAATTGAGATAATCGTCAAATTCTTGTAAATAGCCCCCCTAGATGCCCAAAATATACTCTAAAATTGTGAGATTGTATGTTGTCCTCCCCGAACTCCCTACGAAGGGTTCTGTAAAAGTTTCATAAAAAATCATTCGGAAGTCATATCATCAAAATATTCTTGGGCTAACAGATACGAAAAAAATTGAAAAAATCACTTAATCCCTGTAAATTGGCCCCTGAATGCCCAAAATGAACTCTAAAAATTGTGAGATTGTAGGTATTGCTTCCCAACTCCCTACGGAGGGTTTCATAATGTTTTCCAAAGAAATCGCCCGAAATATATATCACTAAAATATTTATGGGCTTATACACACTAAAAACTGAGAAAATTGCCTAAATCCTATTAATTGGACCTTAAATGTCTAAAATGGATTCTAATAATTGTGAGACTATACAGACTACTCCTCCAACTCCCTATGGAGGGTTCATTAAAGGTTTTCATATATGTATTATATGTAGTATATTTATTGATAAACTTTAAATGTGAATTGAACCGACCGATACAAAACCCTAGGCGAATCTAGCATATAGCTTAGGTAAAAATGCATCCGCACCTGATGTTTATATTGATAGGTTTTAATAAGTTCTATCTTAGCTCGAAGGAAAGAACAATCAAAATCAGACTCTCCCAAAGAATATGAATAAATAAATTTAACAATTCAAGTCTTGGCAACATAATTTTTATTTAAACCAGGGTGTTATTGATTTAAAAAAGAAATATATTTATTGGAGCGTGAAGGGTAGCTTAGTCATTCAACAATTCATTCAAAATGCCTTTTTTGGAACCAACATAACATTTCATACATCCTAAAATTCACACTCACCATATTTTTTGCCTCTATATATATAAGAGGATGTAATAGTAATTCATTTGTCTGTTTAAGTTTAAGCCGCCAACAATTCACAACAATGGCCTCTTTAACCTCTGAGTTCCTCAATTTCATTGTTTTCCGCTATCTCTTTGAATCAGGTAATTTAATTCTCGTCTTCGGAACCTGTTATATCTATTCGATTTTAATTGATGTTGTGTTTTTATTCTGAATCCGAGTTTGAAAACTGGATCCTCTATCTGCACAAGGTAGGGATTAAGGTTTGCGTACACAGCAACCCCTGGATATGTTGTTGTTGTTGTTAGATGATGTTAAATTCTGCAAAGTAAACATTTTTTCTGTATCGAAAACATGTTGTTGTTGTTTGCTAGGTTTGATCCATTAGAATAATAAATTTTGAATTCAATAAATTGAATGTTGTTGTTTTTACCAAATTTAAACATCTCATTTAAATTTCGTATCTGTCTCTCCATTTTTAGATAGGAGTAAGTAAATTTAGCTTTGAACTCTTGCCCATTAGGAAGTAAATTTTGATCGCGATGGACTAGTACCGATTCAGGATTCACACATTCAGCATTTGCTTTTGGGTAGTATATATCTAATCCGTCTAGTGGTTTTGCTGATACGTTTTTTCAGGATTCACACATGCAGCATTTAATTTTGGATACGAGGCAGGGATCAATAGGAGCACGATCGATGGACATCTAGTTCCTCCTGGTGGTCTTGTTCAATTAGTTCAAAAGGGTATTCAGTATCTTGAACTGGAAACCAATTTCAGCAATGTAAGGAAAATATTTTATATGAAGTTTAGTTCTTTTTACTACTCTGTACTAACCAATATAACTACGGAATGCAGGATGATACCGATATGGATGAAGACTTCAAGCTTCTAGAGCCTATGGATCTCATTACAAAGAGTGTAGATGAGCTGCGGAAAATAATAAAAGAGAAAAAGGAGAAGGTTCAGAAAAAGAAACTTAGGGGGAAGGATAAGGCGAATGCTGACCACAAACGAGAACCTACAAGAAAAACGGAGATGGAGAAACAGCACAAGGAAAAAGAGCGTGAACAGGACAGCGAAAGGAGTGATGTAATGGTTTTGGAAGGACATACATCTGAGGTTCGATATGATTTCTCAATAGGTGATCTGCTGTTTTCTGTCTGCTATATTAACATTACAATTCTCTTTTGTTTCAATACTCTTGCTAGGTTTTTGTCTGTGCTTGGAGTCCAGAAGGGTCACTACTTGCATCTGGGTAAGCATTAGTACCATTTCTTTCTTTTTTGCTCTCGTATATGGATCAACTGATGTTCATATTCATGTCGATTATAGCTAACCATGTCTAATAACACGTTAGGTCTGGAGACGCGACTGCTAGAATTTGGACTACCGGAGATGGTCCATGTAATTCGACTATCTCAAATGTTTTGGTTTTGAACCATTTGGACAGTCAAGAAACTGAGGAAAACAAGGATGTTACATCACTTGACTGGAATGTGAGTTTTTTATACTGCTTGTTTCGTTGATCTATACTTTACTGGTGGACTTTCTAAAATTAGACTGCATTACTTGTCGTTACATCTATGATTTTCTTGTTATTATTTGATCTTGTATTTATGACTTTTTCTTGTACAGAGAGAGGGTACCCTGCTTGCGACAGGTTCTTACGATGGCCAAGCAAGAATCTGGAAACGATCTGGTAAGGGGCATGGAGGAAAAACTTGTTTTGAAGATTGTATGTATAAATTATCAGTGCTTTTCGTGTCTTGTTTTCTCTTACTGACTTTGCATACAGGGGAACTGGTTAGTACTCTTAACAAACATAAAGGGCCAATCATTTCGTTGAAGTGGAACAAGAAAGGTAATTATCTCCTTAGCGGTAGTATTGATACAACTGCCGTTGTTTGGAATGTGAAGTCAGGAGAACCAGAGCAGCAATTTGGATTTCATTCAGGTGTTCTGTTGCCTCAATGATTCTTTATATTTTACCTCATATCTGAACGAGGATAGAATTTGTTTTGTTTTGTTTTGCTTATGTTCATACGACCCCATGTAGGTCAATTGCTTGATGTTGATTGGCGAAACAATGATTCTTTCGCGACCAGCTCCGCTGATAGCATGATATATGTTTGTAAAGTTGGAGAGAACAAACCAGTCAAAAAGTTCTCAGGACATCAGGTGACGACTGAAGCTTAGCACGTTATGCTTGATTCGAACATTGATGTATCCATTGAGAGTAGTCTTAAAGGGTTGTTTACTTTGCTATTGCAGAATGAAATCAATGCTATCACGTGGGATCCCTCAAGTTCTTTGCTGGCTTCATGCTCTGATGATACCACAGTTAAGGTATTTCCTATCTTGTCCTTCTAAAGGTTAGGCGCATGTCACATTTCGAACCGTGCAGCAGACATAAGCTTAGTATTTTTAAATGGGATAAGGTAGAGAGGCGGTGCGGTGTGCCACTGGCCCTCGAGGATTTTGTCAATAATTTATTGTTTTTGTGCAGATATGGAGCATGAAACAGGATGTCTGCTTGCAGGATTTCCGAGAACATACTAAAGTATCTATTTTTTGTTCTTTCTTTTTCTTTGTTGATATATTTAATCAAATCAGACATCAACTGCTGACTGTTATGTTTTTGTTAGGAGATATATACCATCAAATGGAGTCCAACTGGCGCTGGTACAAGCAATCCGAATCAACAGTTGTTGTTGGCAAGGTATGCTATCTATTGCTACGGTCATATTTACAGTATTATTTCACATGTGGTGGTAGCACAAGGTTCTTGATTGAGCTTATTGGTTTTGTTTTATTGTGTGTCTGTGTAGTGCTTCATTTGACACTACCGTGAAGCTATGGGATGTTCGCCAAGGGCGTCTTCTTCACAACTTGAACGGTCACAGGTAATGGATATTAACTCATTACTAGTACTCAGTTGAACTATCAATACGTGTGTATCTTTCTTTTAGTTCATCAAATCTTTGTATCGTTCTTGTTTAATGTTTTTGGTTTTTACTAAGTAGGTTTTGTTCCATTTTGAATTCAGGGAACCTGTTTACTCCATTGCATTTAGTCCAAACGGTGAGTACTTGGCAAGTGGATCATTGGACAAATGCATGAATATATGGTCGGTGAAGGAGGCCAAGCTTGTAAGAACTTACAATGGCGATAGCGGCATTTTTGAAGTATGTTGGAACAAGGAAGGCAACAAGGTTGCAGCTTGTTTCGCAAACAAGAAGGTCTGTGTCTTTGATCTGCGATTGTAGATCAAGTTGAGGAATCAATGTGAAACTCTGCCTTTTAGATAACCTTTTTGTTGGTTTCACCTAGTGTCCGGTTACCCAGATTGGGACCCGACTAAATTATTATGGCATTGATCTAAACTTAAGGGATTGTTTGGTTTGCAAACAGATTATGGATGTTCCTATCTTCTATATCTTCAAGAGTACAAAGTTTGTTTTCAAGTTGTTATTCTAACTAATGTTTCTCTTAAATTAATCAATACCAACACTTCAACTCTTAATATGGTATTTCACTTACATACTTTCGATTCATGAAAATGTTTTACTCTGTTCTCATTCATCTATTAGGTAATTAAGTTAACTACATAAAATATATCATTCTCTTTAATTATACGAATTCGCTTCAATAAGTTGTAAAGCCCTTATGCATTTTTATACTTGAGGTTGATGTGTATCATTAAAAGAGATGGTATATGTTGTGTGATTAACTTAACTCTGTAGACTCTAATAGACAACTGAAAACATAAGGAAAAGTCTTCTTTTCAAAATTTAAATCGGATGTCTAATTAAAATACATTATAGAAGTTGAGGTGTTCAATTAAAATAAAACTTAGTTTGAGTGTCTTAATAAATATCTTGACAAATTGAACAAGTTGTATATATGTTAATCCTTCTTTTTCTAAAAGAAAAAAAAAGTTTTGCCATAGTACAAGGCACATAGTCATTTTGTCATAGTTAACTAATATTTATTGGTAGAAGATAGCAGATATTCCGTGAAATTAGTTGAGATGTGTGCAAGTTAACATTCCAGTTGTGCTTTTCTATTTGTTACTTTGAAAGTAGCTGTTTTAGCTTAAGCCACTCGAATTTTCGATATTCCTTTTTATGTCTCATCAAACAAATGGCATCACTAAGATTTTTGAAAAGAAAAAAAAAACATGTGCAATGATGGAGATCTTTTTTAAAAATACAATCAATATTAATTACCTTTTATTTTACAATAACATAAACAAATTGAAGAAAAAATGACTTTTGGGCTCTTTTTTTAATCTAAAACATCAAATAATAAATAAATGTGAGAAAATCTTAATAGCTCAATTTGTTGGTTATCTAATATTTTGTCTGTTGGTGAAGATTAATCACCTTATAAACCCCTCCTCTTTCCTCTTTCGTGCGTTATAAAAAAATATCTTTTAAAGTAAACGAATAATATAAATATCAAATAGTGTTCAAGATGTATAATACCCAATCGCTATAAAAGGCACCTAAAAAAGTCCAAAACAAACGAGACTGTTACAGAAAGGTATTATCAATACATACAAGAACCACAGAGAATCGCAATAGGGGTTTAGTACTTGCAAATGAAGGTAGTAATATTGTATACATCCATATCTTTTCATATAATATATAGTTTTCTATAGTTATTTCCACCTTATTATAACTTACAACAAACATTTATTTTTACTAATATCCATGGCTATAAACATGAAGAGACATTACAACACTATATCTATAACTGTCATACATCATGAGGATTATTGCATATCTACTAAAGTTAAAGTTCTTTAAATAGCAAGAGCCAGCATCAAGAAGGCAGTTCCATCTCTTCCAGGTATCATCGTAACGTCTCATACCAATCATTATACAGTATCTTCAAAGAATGAATCCGGTATTTCGAGAGGAGAAGACAATGTTGACACACATTTGAACTGTTACACGAAAATCATAAAAATGTCCGCATCAGATTACTGAACTATGTAGGTGTTTACAACAAAATCACTAACTATCAACAACGAGCGGATTAATACCTTATGCAGCTTGTATTTGTCCCTCACAGCTGCTAAAGTACTTCCTCTTCTACTTAATTGCAAGTCATGTACGATAAGAACACATTGCTTCAAATCTGCTGCTCTATATCCCGAGCAACGTTGAAGGGCCAGACTCTACAATATGGACAGAGTTAATTCAGCACTACGATATATATAAATGAAACTGTTAAGTATAGTGAACATTGGATTAAAATCCGCACCCAAGGATGTGACTTTGGCTGTAATGTGAATCTTGAAAGGAATATCACAACAGCAGCTACCAAAGAAGGCAAGAACTTCACGCAGTTGTAATCCAATAAACTTAATTCAGCTAGGTAGTAACCGAGAAACTCAAACTGCAAATCGGGGTTCTGTAAAAGGCGGAAAGAATATAAAATAAGCAACCACTTGACAGAAACACAGTCGAATACAAAATCATAACGTTCATGTTACATATTTGCACTTACTTTAACATCTTCTTGAGCAACTCTAGTAAATCGTCTGCATACCAAGGAAAAAAGAACAGATAAATCAGTCAAGGAACCTTAATCGTTCTTTAACAAGTTCACCACTACTTATCCACAAGACCTACCGGAGAAATGTTTTGGTTGTGGGACTACCCATTTCAAATTTGAGGGATTGTAGCACACTAGCCTCCATCTTCACAACATCTTTCTTCGTAAACGTATTGGCTGTAATGTAACAAAAATCCTTGACATGTGGAGGCTTGATTTCCTCATACTTTCTGATCATAATCAACGGATTATATTAGATTCATAATACACACAATACCAGGAGAAATAAACCAGTTCTTGGTTACAATACTTACGCAGCGATGAGCATAGAAGAAACACCCAAAAGCTGAAGTCTTTGCCTAGGGATGACATTCACTGATAAGAATCTATCAATGTGTGAAACAGTAAGATACAACGTGTCCGATAGAAGCTTGTATTCCTCTGCAACTTCGACCAGCCAGTCGACCAACACCCCTCTCATGTTTGCACTCACATCCTTCTGAACTTTCTCAAGGTAATCAGGCAATGGTCTTCTCTTTTTCTCAATCTCCAATTGATGAAGATAGTCATAAATATCAGAAGCATAAGCACCACACATCTGAGGATCATCATCCAAATTAACATCAACATCAAATTCCTTATCTTTCTCAGTAACAGATCTTTTCACCTTCCTCTTAATAGTCTTCCTAGATTTGATAATACCCTCATTAGACAAATCTTGAATCTCTCCCAATACAACTCTCTTCCTGTTTGGTTGTTGCAAATGCTGAACCATTGCTTCTGCTGCTCTTTTCTTAGCCAATCTTGTAACTCTAACAAAATTTTCTTGATCTGCCATTTCTTGCCTCTCTCTGTAATTGGGGGTAGGGGTAAGAGAGGAAGAGTAAGCTGAGGAAGGGGAAGAGAGATGAGTGTACTATGTATATAGAGATATGGCGCCATATATTTAGCAGAGTGAGTGTTTTTGAGGGAAATTTTCAGATGGATTTTGAGTTTTTGGGAATTTTTGGTTTTAAGGCAAATATTTGGTTACTTTTTTTTTTTTCAGATCGAAAATTTAAAAAGTGAGATTTGGGTTCCCTCCATATATACCCGCTTCTTTATAAAAGGATATTTTTTTTTCCCACCTTTATGTAATTAAGGAAGATTTTAATTTACACTCTGTTTGGATAGTTGTTATCAATTATATCGTACCCCTAGAGGCGGATCCAACATTCTAGTTGGGGTGCACTTATTAACTTGGTAATATATATATATATTTTTTTTTTTTTTTTTTTTATTTTTTTATTATTTTTTTATTTTTTTGAGAAACGAATAAAAATTACTATATAATTAACGGTACATCGATGAAAAGCATAGAATTATCATTGTGTTATTGGTACAAGCTAGAGATCAATCTGCCAATGGGACATGGGTTCGTATCTAGCTAGTGTGTTGATTGTACTATTTTTATTTTAAGTTTATCTTAGAGCTTAGTATTTTAATTAAGGTAATATTAGTACACCTCAAAGTCTTCAAATTCTATGGCGGAGCCAGGATTTTTACTAAGGGTGTTCAAGTGATAAGGTGAATCTGCTCTTCTTAAACAGTTGGGGGAAAATGCTTGTAGTGAAATCCGAACACAAACACTTTAAATTTTTGTATCTTTACTTGAAAGACGCCTGATTGTTGTGTCAAGGGTGTTCAAAATATGTTATTTAACCACTTAATTTATCATTTTACTTGTATATACGGTATAATATTCCAAGTGTGGCTACGCCACTATTCAAATCATGAATTCGCTTCTGACTTCCTCCGGCCACTTTTAAAATTGTCATGATTTCCTTTTTTAGAGTCAAATTATAAGGATTTTAACTAACATTTTATGATATTACTTATTCATAATACTGATATGCAATAAAATTGCATTTACAGTACTTTTGGTATAGCTTTTGAATATCTAATTTTTTTGTTTAAATTATTAAATTAGTATAATCTAAATTAATTTTGAAAATTAATTAAATTTATTCATTAAAAACTCAACATGACAATTAAAAGTGAACGAAAAGAGTAGTGTGTTGTGTTATATGTTAATATAAATATATTTATTTTGATTGCTATTTAAATTTTATTGCATTATATCATTTTAAATATATCGTTAGATAATGACGAAAAAGTTTTATTTAATATAACGATAAAGTTGGTGTAATTGTGTTGATTGTCAGTACCTTTTTTCTCATTTTTTCCTTATAATTTAATAATACCCTACTTTTTCTTTGGTAGATTTATTCTTAATTTGTTGATTTATGACATTTTGTAATGATGAAAAAATGATAGAATCTATCGAGATGTTGTATTTACTAAAATAATAGAATACGAAATATTATAACACAACACAATATAATATATGATATGTTATAAAATAATGTGTAAAAACCCTCAAAGTAGAGTATAATTAATGGTTTAAAACACATTTAAACTATCATTTTTTTGTGAATTTCATACGTTAACTATTCATTATTTACTTTATCTACCTAAATTATCGTTTTCTTTATATTGGATATAGCAAATCTTGCCGAAAAATATTTTACCACGAAACATTCAGAGAATGCTTATAGTTTGAGGCATGCCAATGATACTGTCTTAAAGGATATTTTACCTAGTATAGATGTATCCTTCAGGATTTAACATAATCTTTTAGTATAAAACTAGTAGCACAAAAACTAACCAATATTTTGTAACGAAGAAAACCCAACATTTATGTAATGACCAATTTAGTGTGACTGTATCTTACCTTTTTTTCTGATCACTTTGTCTTTGCTTATGATTTAATACGTATATTTATGTAACGATGAAAAATGATACAATCTGTCTAAATGGTGTATTCATTAAATTATTATAATACGACATAAAACAACACAATACAATACATTATAAAACAATGTGCAATAACCATCCAAATAGAGTGTGATTACAACCGATAATACATTGAAATTAATAAATAAAAAAAGCCAATAAATTAATTACTATCTATTTTTGTTAATACAACCTATTAAACGAACCCTAAAAGTATATTTCAGAAAACTCAAATTATATATAAACGTATTGTTACACCTCTCATTATGGGTAAATTACAATGTCATAATATAGCTATCAAAGATCTCATGATTATGATATTAAAAGAAGGAATTTAATCAAGAATTTAAGCTCATCTTTATGAGATACTAAATTATTTTCCAAACATTAAATGTATTTTAGTGTTAAGTTGGTCAAATATTTATTTTTAATCTGTAATAAGCACATATAAGTTATTCACAAGCGAGGTATATTTTAATACAAATAAATAAATAATCTAGATATGCTTTTTACCATTAATATTGTGCATAATACAATATTTAATTGGCCATACAAAAATTTCTAGATAATTAATGCTCCATCTATTACAATGTATATATGTGGTATTACTATTATTTTTAATTTTAAAATTTTAAATTAATCTTATCAAATTTATCAAAAATATAAATTACACTACAAAAATATGAGATTAAGTAATTCCACACAATTTACCACTAATACTTATTCTCTCTAGTTCAAGAATACTTGTCAACTATTGATATTTCACATTTCTTAAAAAATTATA
The DNA here is from genome assembly GCA_022817965.1 of Solanum lycopersicoides. Taxonomy (NCBI): domain Eukaryota; kingdom Viridiplantae; phylum Streptophyta; class Magnoliopsida; order Solanales; family Solanaceae; genus Solanum; species Solanum lycopersicoides. Next base: position 94,910,945 of record CM040629.1, on the reverse strand, counting down.
AATAGAATAATAATTTTACTATATTACCCTTTGAAAATACTATTTTCATTCACTTGTAATTGTTATAATTTTCTTTTTTAAATTATAAGAACAAAAAAATTAGAATACATAGTATTTTTCACATGGTTTTGAATATCTAATTTTTTTTTGTTTTAAACATCAAATTTAATATAATTTAACTTTATAAATTAATCAAATTAATTTTCGAAAAACACAACATGACAATTAAAATGGACAAAGAGAATAATAAATACAATGTCAAAATAATATAACGAACAACTATTGTTGAACAGAAGAAGTATGATATAAAGCCCATTTGACTTCCTATTTTAAAAATATTACTTCCTCTATCCATTTCATGCGATAACATTCAACTTAACACAATATTTAAGAAGAAACAAATAGACTTTTAAAACTTAAAATCTAAAACAATTCTTAAATATTTGTATAACCGTAAAACATTTCAGCCCTTTTTATGAGTACTAGTATTTTGTAATTGTATCTCTACTAAATTGAATCATCACTCAATGCTACCAATGTAGAAGAATCATCATTTTTACTATAACTTTCATGTATCTCAATGACTATTCCTGATCTAACAAAATGAAAACTCAGGTTAATGATGCCCTCATATAAGCATAAACCAGCTTCCTCGTATCATCGGAGTATCTCGTTACCATTTCCAAGCATATGCTCGAGAGCCCAAGAAATCATTCTCTTGTATCTTCGAAGAATGAGTCTGGTATTTCGAGAGGAGAAGACAATGTTGACACACATTTGAACTGTTACAAGAAAATCATACAAATGTTCACATCAGATTACTGAATTATATATGCAGGTGTTTACAACAAAATCAACAACGCACAAATAGATACCTTATGCAGCTTGTATTTGTCTCTCACAGCTGACAAATTACTTCGTCTTCTACTTAATTGCAAGTCGTGAATGATAAAAACACATTCCTTTAGATCCACTGGTCTATACCCCGAGCAACGTTGAAGGGCCAAACTCTACAAAATGAATAGAGTTAATTATCAGTTTTTTCGTATATCAAGGTACTTAATATAAACGAACATTGGATCAAAATCCTCACCCAAGGATGTGACTTTGGTTGTAATGTGAACCTTGAAAGGAATATCACAGCAGCGGCTACCAAAGACGGCAAGAATTTCACACAGTTGTAATCCAATAAACTTAACTCTGCTAGGTAGTAGCCGAGAAACTCTAACTGCAAATCGGGGTTCTACGGAAAGCAGAATAGATAGCATGAGCAAACAGTTATCGAAAACAAAAAGTTGACTTGAATATGATAATGTTCGTGAGTTCGTGTCATATTTGCACTTACTTCGTAACCTTCTTGGGCAATCCTAGTAAATCTTCCGAGAAATGTTTTGGTTGTCGGATTCCCCATTTCAAATTTGAGGGATTGTAGAACACTGGCCTCCATATTCATCACATCTTTCTTTGTAAATGTATTGTCTGTAATGTAAGCAAAGTCCTCAACACTTGGCGGCTTAATTTCCTCGTACTTCCTGATCATAATCAACAGATTATATTAGATTCACAAACGAAGGCCCATTGCCGGGGAAAAAACCAGTTCTTGACTACTATACTTACGCAGCAATGAGCATCGAAGAAACACCCAAAAGCTGAAGTTTCTTCCTAGGGATGACATTCACTGATAAGAATCTATCAATGTAGGAAACAGCAAGATACAACGTATCCGAAAGTAGCTTGTATTCATCGGTAACTTCCACCAGCCAGTCCACCAAAACCCCTCTCATGTTTGCACTCACATCCTTCTGAACCTTCTCAAGGTAATCAGGCAATGGCCTTCTCTTTTTCTCAATCTGATTCAAGAAAACACAGAGTAAATCAAAAACTCAAAAACCCAACAATCAAGATTTGATAAAAATCCAATCTTTACACTAACCCATTTCCAAATTCATCCATAATAAACATAAATCAAGATCTATTAGATAACACCCAAATAAATAAAGATTCAAAATTTATGGGAAAAAGAGTAAATAAAAATGCACCAACCTCCATTTGATGAAGATAATGATATATATCAGAAGCATAAGCAGTACACATCTGTGGGTCATCATCAGAAGTTTTCAGCTCCCTCTTAATAATCTGTTTACATTTGGGTCTCAGAGACTCAAAAACAAACACCTTGTCCTCAATCTGATTAATACCCACATTACACAGATCTTGAATCTCACTCAACACAACTCTCTTCTTGTTGGGTTGTTGCAGCTGCTGAACCATTGCTTCTGCTGCTCTTTTCTTAGCCAATCGAGTTACTCTTACACCATTTTCTTGATCTGCCATTGTTTGCTACACCCTTCTCCTCTCTCTGTGTTTGGTGTGTAGGATTCAGAGGGAAGAGTGAGCTGAGAAATAGAAATGGGTGTGTGTATGTATATATATGGCGCCATATTCAGCAGAAATAATTTCAGTTTGGGCGCTATTTGAGTGGCATTGGTTTTTGAGTTTGACATTTGGGAAATGTTGTTTTGTTGAGGCAAATTTTTGGCTAATTGTTTTTTTTTTTTCAGATTGAAATTTTTTTTAAAAAGTGAAATTTGGATTTCCCTCCACATTTACCCCCCACTTTGGACCACATTAATTAATTTAATCCTTCCTATATAATAATCATATAAAGAAAACTATCTTATTAAACATACATTCATATCATATATATTAATTTTATCTGTATTTTCAAATAATTATGTATAGTACCATTAATTAATAATTTTTTAGTGCTATATATTAAGAAAGATACATTTAAGTTATTTTTGTTGTCAAATATATTGAAATAGGGAGAGAGGCAAGTGAAATACATAGGAATCACATTATATACTCACCATATACGTGTAACTCATGGAGAGTGGAATCGAGATGAGAGAGTGCGAGGGAGAGCGAGACAAGTGTCTATGTATCCAGATACATGTGAATTCACTTGAATATACTATATTCACCTAATTTTGACCTCTTATATCCCGAGATTACATTTATCTAGTCCACCAAAATGTAGCTAGATTCGTAATATTGTAAACTCGGATATATTTAAGTGTAATTTGCTCCTAAATTAGTGGGATTTCTCTAAATCCCCCCGCCCCCCAAAAAAAAAGTATTTGACCAATGTTGATGTGACACATTTTAAGAAAACCTTCATATACTCCTCTTGTAAAAAAATTTGACTCATATTGATCTAGCATATGTTGTAGTAAAAAATGTATTTTACTAAATTAGGTAGCCGTCTAGCCATGTTTTATTGAGAAATTTGAAGAAAAAAATAGTTCTATTTTTTAAAGTGAATAATCATATTTGAAATTGAAGTTGTATTTGATTATAAATATAAACATAAGTTGTTTTATAATTTTTAGACTTAAGTCATATGTGACCCCCAAAATTATTCATATAATTCACTTAGACACCTTAACAAAGCTTGTTTCGATTAGACACTCCAATCTTAAAGGTTATTTTGAAATTTACAAGCAATTTTAATATGGTTCATGTATTAGAAAAGGTCACGTTATCCAAGAGGTCTCAAGTTTGAAACTTTTGCATGATCTTTTTATCGAGTTTATTTTATGGGATTTTTAGACTTCACTTTATTTTTTTGTATGATTCACAAGTTTTTGTAATGGGGTGAAATTTACCCTGTTCGCGTCCAAAAAATAGTAATTATGGGGTCTTTTGTCATAAAAAAATTTCAGATTGAATTTTTACACACTATTATACAAGATTGACATATTAGTGTTTTTCCTATTGTAATTTCATATATTATTATATATTATGTTATATTGTGTAATATTCTAAGTTGGCCGATATATCTTGTGAAAATTTCAAATATGTTCATAAATCGCTTTTACAAACGTTTTTTATGCACATTTGTAGAATGCCTCTAGTAAGACAAAATACCCATTTTTATATTAATAAGATAGTTTTGAACTACACAAATATGGAGTATAATTTATTTTAAATCATAAATTTTGAAAGTTTTTCTTTCATTTCTTACGTTAATACTCAGTCAAATAACATCACATAATTAAAAGGGACCATAGAATAATAGAATGACAATATGATTATCACTTTTGAAAAAACAAACTTAACCAATGTTGATGTGACACATTTTAAGAAAACTTTCATATACTCCTCTTGTAAAAAAAAATTGACTCATATTGATCTAGCATTTGTTGTAGTAAAAAATGTATTTTACTAAATTAGGTAGCCGTCTAGCCATGTTTTATTCAGAAATTTGAAGAAAAAAATAGTTTTATTTTTTAAGTGAAAAATCATATTTGAAATTGAAGTTGTATTTGATTATAAATATAAACATAAGTTGTTTTATAATATTTAGGCTATGTGATCCCCTAAAGTTATCCATATAATTCACTTAGACACCTTAATAAATCTTGTTTCGATTAGACACTCCAATCTTAAAGGTTACTTTGAAATTTACAAGCAATTTTAATATGGTTCATGTATTAGAAAAAAGTCAGTTTATCCAATAGATCTCGGTTTGAAACTTTTGCATAATTTTTTTATCAAGTTTATTTTATGGGATTTGTTTAGACTTTACTTTATTTTTTTGTATAATTTACAAGTTATTACAATGGGTGAAATTTACCTTGTGCGCGTTCAATTGTGGGGTCTCTTGTCATTAAAAAAAACTATTATACAAGATTGACATATTATAGTATTTTTCCTATTATAATTTCATATAATATTATATATTATGTTATATTGTGTAATATTCTGAGTTGGTCCATATATCTTTTGAAAATTTCAAATATGTTCATAAATCGCTTTTGTCAAACGCGTTTTATGCATATTTGTAGAATGCCTCTAGTAAGACAAAATACCCATTTTTATCTTAATAAGATAGTTTTGAACTACACAAATATGGAGTATAATTTATTTTAAATCATAAATTTTGAAAGTTTTTCTTCATTTCATACTCAGTCAAATAACATCACATAATTAAAAGGGACCAACAAACAATAGACACAATGACAATATGATTATCACTTTTAAAAAACAAACTTAACGATTTTTTTTTTTTTGGATAAGACACAAGTAGCCCCTAGACTATGACCGAGATCTCAGAAACACAACTTAACTAAACTAAGGTCTGATTACTAGTTGAACTCATTTTTTTTTTATTTTATAATTTTGTACATCTTTTGACTTACGTGGCACACTCTGTGACTCCACGTAGCTCTGGTGCAAGTTCTCAGTTTATACTAATGTTGTTTAGGTATCATCTGTGGATGGCAAGGTGCCAACATATATGTAGATAATTGTTGCTCATAATTTATTATTGAGTTTGACTTATGTGCATTGATAGTGTAAAGTTTACACTATCATGGCCAAGCTTACTTATAACAAACTATATAACTCTATTATGTTACATAGACAGTCTATTAATCGACAAATGTGTATGCAAAAAGAGAATTGGAAACTTTTTGTCATCATAGTATTGCTTCCCAGCAATCATCATCATCAAGATGTTCAATGTCATCTCAAAGAAAGTCACTTTCATATGCGATCACGTTCGTGTTAGGATCTCCACCATCAGTTGGAGCTAAGCGCGAACCTCATGATCATCTGTACGGATATCAACAACACATTTGAACTCTCAGAGTTGACAAGATTTCAAGAGTAGAAATTCGTCCTAGGAAGCACAAGAAAGAGGTGTATGATTGAAACACTACATCAAAAATGATCATAGCGGCAATTAATTCTTAATTGCTGCTAAATATGTATTTTTAGCGGCAGTTAACACTCTTTGTATATGTTCCTAAAGCCTTTAGCAACATTGGTTCTAGTGACACTTAACTAATGCCGGTAAAGACTTTAGCACTCTTTATTAATGTCAATATTTATTGCCGCTAAAAGTTGTTTTTTTTAGTGAAACCAAGATGTTTTCCAGCAAGCAACCTCAGATGGTTGGCAAAAACAACTGTCGTTTTTGTTGAAACATTCCTCTGCAAGAGAGGGGGAAGAGATGAGCAGGACAGGATGCGAGCCAAATCGGAGGTAAGAGATTAGTACAGATACTTCATACAGTAACTCCAAACAACAGAATACTGAAATTTGTATACCTTCTTGAATGGTAATTTAATTAGGCCTACTTAGGTAGGAATTGAATTTAAGATAATTAGGCTGATGATCTATGGAGTGCAATGTCTTGGTTTATAGTTATATGTTGCTATCAGCATCATTTGACTTTATCATCTTTAGAGTTTGGACAGCAAGGTGCCACTTATCGTTAAACGATTGTGGTTGATGATACTTCACGGTTGATTTACCTTTTGTGCATCGATAGGTGATAGTATATTGGAGTAAGAGTAACATTTTAATACTACAGTCAAATCTCTCTATAACAGCCTCGTTTGTCCCAATGCTTTGGCTTCTATAACGAAATGTTGTTATAACAAACATATAATATAAAATAACATCAAAGATCAGTTTCACATAAAACATGATTGTTACAATGAAATGTTATGTCTATATTTTGCCTTGAAAATAGATAATACTTTTGCCTTAGTTTTTGTTTATTAGACAAATGTAGCATTGCTTTTATTTGTTTATTCATTATGTCTGAAAAGAGAAAGTGCAGGGGAGAATTGTGATTACAATTGAGCAATAAGGTTGTCGATATTTTGGCGTGGCCTACATTTTGCTAGCAATGGTATAGCCTTCGGCATAGTGAGTCCAGGTTCTCCGGTCATGTCTACCAGCTCTTCGCTTACTCTTTCCCATTCAAAGCACTGAATAAGTGATCCTAATGCCAAACCAGCCACATGCATTGCCAAATTCTCACCTGGACATCCTCTCCTGCCATATCCAAAGGGCATGCTTGTCCCACAATTTAGGATCATTCTGTATTGCCCACAAATTCACTAGCAACATTGTACCACGAGGAACATGAAAACCTCCAACGACACACTCATCCGAGGACTCGTGTGGCACAAGTAATGGAGCAGCTGGATACATTCAAAGAGTTTCATTTATAATCCCATGGAGATAAGGGAGTTGAGCAAGGTCTGAATCATCAAATAATCTTGATGAGTCTACGATGTGAGTGTCGATTTCATTTTGAGCTTTCTTTAGTGCCTCGGGATTGTTCAGAAGAAGTGATAATGCCCATTCCATTGTAATAGCTGTAGTATCAGTACCTGCTATAAACATGTCCATTACCATGCCCTTTATCACTTCATCCGTGTAATAGTCAGGCTCCGAATCTTGGAGGGATACGAGAACATCAATCATGGTATTGTTACTTTGCTCCACAGAAGATCCCTTTCGCCGGTTCTTATGCTCTTCAATCAATTCTTGCATGAATTTATCCCTCTTCTCCTGTAGTAACTTCACCTTATCCTCAAGTTTGTTTACTCCAATCCACTTAAGAAGCGGCACAAAATCTCCTATATTTGTAGCACCACTCACTTGGAAACTTTCTCTGACTATCTCTTTAAACCTTCTGAATACCTCCAACTTCTCATCAGAATCGCCATCGTATTGCTTCCCAGCAATCATCATCATCAAGATATTCAGTGTCATCTCAAAGAAAGCCGCTTCCATATCCACCACGTTTGTGTTAGTATCTCCACCACTGGTTTTCCCCCTTAGGAGTCGTTGCAGCAGAGTACGAACCTCATCTCTACGGATATCAGCAAACATTTGAACTCTCTGAGTGGACAAGACTTCATGAGTAGCAATCCTTCTTAGGTTGCGCCAATGTTGGCCATAGGATGCCCAAATAAGGGTGGTATAGTTGTAACCAAGATGTTTTCCAGCAAGCAGATTCACACGATTGGCAAAAACAACGTCGTTTTTGGTGAAACATTCCTCTGCAAGAGAAGGGGAGGAGACAACCAGGACAGGACGCGATCCAAATCGAAGGTAAAGCAAAGGACCTTGTTTTTCTGAGATGTTGGCTAATGTTTTATGAAGTGGTTTTTTGTTGAGTAGATATAGATGGCCTATAATGGGCAAAGAGATAAATGGACTTGGTGGGAGATTTTGGATTTTTCTAAGGAAATGGTTCTTTATCAAGTAAAGGAATATGAAGATGAGGATGTAGTATGAAATTTCCATGTTTGGTGCAGATACTTTTTGCAGTAACTCTAAATAACAGAACTCTCAAATTTTTATACTGGATTAACTTCTTCAATAGGAATTTACGCCTACTTAGGTAGGAATTGAATTTAAGATAAAAATTAGGCTGATGATTTATGGTACAATAAGGTCTTAGTTTATAGTTATGTGTTGCTGTCAACATTATTATTTATTAGGCTGTATCGTCTTTGGACAGCAAGGTGCCAGTATTTATCATTAAACGAATGTGGTGGATGATAATTTAACGTTTGTGCATCGATAGGCGATAGCGTATAGGAGTAACTTTTTTAATACTACAGGCAAATGTCTCTTTAGTAGCCTTGTTTATTTTTTTCCAATACTTTGGCTTCTAAACGAAGTGTTGTTATAAAGAACATATAATATAACATAACGTGAAAGATCAGTTTCACATAGAACATGATTGTTATAGTGAAATGTTATTATAGAGTATGCCTATGCTGTCTCTTTTTACTTTAATCCTCCGTATATTTCCCCTTTGAACTAATTAGTGGCTACAACGAAAGAAGTAATGTATCCAGAAGAACGTGTTTACTTTGATCTGGAGATTAATTGATCATATACGCATAGCTGTAAGCATGCACTTTGGCGTATGCTGAACGCTCTTGTTCCTGATAGAGATTGATGTGTTAGAAGAGAACCTTTACTCTTAGAGAATTCCAAATTATTAAAACATTAGAAGGAAATGAGCGCGGAATGGCTAGTAAGAATTCATAAAACTGACACAAATTATCTAGACAACTGTAATGTCATTTATTAGTTGTGTCTGAAAAGATAATTTTGATTAAAAATGAGCAAGGTTTTCGATATTTTGGCATGGCCTACATTTTTCTAGCAATGATAAAGCCTTCGGCATACTGAGTTCAGGTCCTTCAGTCATGTCAACCAGCTCTTCACTCACTTAGTTTATAGTTATGTACTGTTGCTGTCAACATTATTATACTGTATCATCTTTGGATAGCAAGGTGCCAGTACTAATTATCATTAAACGATTGTGGTTGATGATAATTTACTGTTAATTAACTTGGCATTGTTAGGCGATAGCGTATTGGAGTAACTTCTTAATACTACAGTCAAATCTCTCTATAACAACTTTGTTTGTCCCGATATTTTTGCTTCTATAACGAAGGGTTGTTATCAAGAATATATAATATAGTATAAGATAACATGGAAGATCAGTTTCATATAAACATGATTGTTATAGTGAAATTTTACCATAGAGTGTGTCTATGTTATCTCTCTTTCCTTTTAATCTTCCATATATCTCCCCTTTTAACTAATTAGTGGCTACAAACAAATAAAAGTAATATATCTCAAAACAAGAATTTATATGGGAATCATTTGTGTAACAATACGCATATTAGCTCTAAATGGTAAGTTTGGGGCATATCAAGCCCTTTCCTATGGAACAATATTGAGTTGTGTAAACTTCAAGTTTGCGAGACTATTGAAAGTTAGGAATTAGAGTTAGTTTCTAGTATTGCGTTTCCTGTAATCTGAATTTGTTGAGGCTCATTGTTTGGGAGAAATCCTACAGAGGTGCAGGTTGTGGTTTTTAACATTTGTGAGCTGAGTGTTTTCACGTAAAAATAATTGTGTTCCTTAATTTTGTTTGTCTATCAGTAAAACACGTAACTTGATCTGTCTCATAGAAGAAATAGGAGTATACAAATATCATAAATATTAGAAGGAAATGAGAGCAGAATTGACAGTAAAAATTCATATAACTGACACAAATGTAACGTCGTTTATTAGTTGTGTCTTAAAAGAGAAAGTGCAGGGGAGAAATGTGATTACAAATGACCAAGAAGGTTGTCGATATTTTGGCGTGGCCTACATTTTGCTAGCAATGGTATAGCCTTCGGCATAGTGAGTCCAGGTCCTTCGGTCATGTCTACCAGCTCTTCGCTTACTCTTTCCCATTCAAAGCACTGAATAAGTGATCCTAATGCCAAACCAGCCACATGCATTGCCAAATTCTCACCTGGACATCCTCTCCTGCCATATCCAAATGGCATTAGCCTGAATTCGTCTCGTTGACCTTTGAAATCGATAAACCTTTCAGGATTGAACTCATTCGGCTTGTCCCACAATTTAGCATCATTTTGTATTGCCCACAAACTCACTAGCAACATTGTACCACGGGGAACATGAAAACCTCCAACAACACACTCATCTGAGGACTCGTGTGGCACAAGTAATGGAGCAGCTGGATACATTCGGAGAGTTTCATTAATGATTCCATGGAGATAAGGAAGTTGAGCTAGGTCTGAATCATCAAGTAATCTTGATGAGTCCCCGATGTGAGTATCGATTTCATTTTGAGCTTTCTTTAGTGCCTCGGGATTGTTCAGAAGAAGTGATAATGCCCATTCCATTGTAATAGCTGTAGAATCAGTACCTGCTGTAAACATGACCATTCCCATCCCCTTTATCACTTCATCCGTGTAATAGTCAGGCTCCGAGTCTTGGAGGGATAAGAGAACATCAATCATGGTGTTGTGCTCCACAGAAGATGCCTTTCGTCCGTTCTTGTGCTCTTCAATCAATTCTTGCATGAATTTATCCCTCTTCTCCTGCAGTAACTTCACCTTATCCTCAAGTTTGTTTACGCCAATCCATTTAAGAAGTGGCAAAAAATCTCCTATATTTGTTGCACCACTCACTTGGAAACTTTCTGTGACAATCTCTTTAAACCTTCTAGATGCCTCCAACTTCTCATCAGAATCGCCATCGTATTGCTTCCCAGCAATCATCATCCTCAAGTTATTCAGTGTCATCTCAAAGAAAGCCGCTTTCATATCCACCACGTTTGTGTTAGGATCTCCACCACTGCTTTTCCCCCTTACGAGTCGTTGAAGCAGAGTGTGAACCTCATTTCTACGAATATCAGCAAACATTTGAATTCTCTGAGTGGACAAGACTTCATGAGTAGCAATCCTTCTTAGGTTGCGCCAATGTTGGCCATAGGATGCCCAAAGTAGAGTGGTATAATTGTAATCAAGATGTTTTCCAGCAAGTAGCCTCGGACGGTTGGCAAAAACAACGTCATTTTTGGTGAAACATTCCTCTGCTAGAGAAGGGGAAGAGATAAGCAGGACAGGACGCGATCCAAATCGGAGGTAAAGCAAAGGACCATGTTTTTCTGAGATGTTGGCTAATGTTTTATGAAGTGGTTTTTTGTTGAGTAGATATAGATGGCCTATAATGGGCAAAGAGATAAATGGACTTGGTGGGAGATTTTGGATTTTTCTAAGGAAATGGTTCTTTATCAAGTAAAGGAATATGAAGATGAGGATGTAGTATGAAATTTCCATGTTTGGTGCAGATACTTTTTGCAGTAACTCTAAATAACAGAACTCTCAAATTTTTATACTGGATTAACTTCTTCAATAGGAATTTACGCCTACTTAGGTAGGAATTGAATTTAAGATAAAAATTAGGCTGATGATTTATGGTACAATAAGGTCTTAGTTTATAGTTATGTGTTGCTGTCAACATTATTATTTATTAGGCTGTATCGTCTTTGGACAGCAAGGTGCCAGTATTTATCATTAAACGAATGTGGTTGATGATAATTTAACGTTTGTGCATCGATAGGCGATAGCGTATAGGAGTAACTTTTTTAATACTACAGCCAAATGTCTCTATAGCAGTCTTGTTTAATTTTTCCCAATACTTTGGCTTCTATAACGAAGTGTTGTTATAAAGAACATATAATATAACATAACGTGAAAGATCAGTTTCACATAGAACATAATTGTTATAGTGAAATGTTATTATAGAGTATGCCTATGCTGTCTCTTTTTACTTTAACCCTCCATATATTTCCCCTTTGAACTAATTAGTGGCTACAACGAAAGAAGTAATCACTACAATTGCCGCTAAATATGTATTTTTAGCGGCAATTGTCACTCTTTGTATATGTCCCTAAAGCCTTTAGCGACATTGGTTCTAATGGCACTTAACCAATGCCGGTATAGGCTTTAGCACTCTTTATTAATGTCAATATTTAATGCCGCTAAAAATCATTTTTGTTATAGTGAATGCATCCAGAAGCACGTGTTTACTTTGACCTGGAGATTAATTGATCATATACGCATAGCTTTAAGCATGCACTTTGGCATATGCAGAACGCTCTTGTTCCTCATAGAGATTGATGTGTTAGAAGAGAACCTTTACTCTTAGAGAATGCCAAATTATTAAACATTAGAAGGAAATGAGCGCAGAATGGCTAGTAAGAATTCATGAAACTGACACAAATTATCTACACAAATGTATCGTCGTTTATTAGTTGTGTCTGAAAAGATAATTGTTATTAAAAATGAGCAAGGTTTTCGATATTTTGGAATGGACTACATTTTGCTAGCAATGATAAAGCCTTCGGCATACTGAGTTCAGGTCCTTCATTTATGTCAACCAGCTCTTCACTCACTTAGTTTATAGTTATGTGTTGCTGTCAACATTATTATACTGTATCATCTTTGGATAGCAAGGTGCCAGTACTAATTATCATTAAACGATTGTGGTTGATGATAATTTACTGTTAATTAACTTGGCATTGTTAGGCGATAGCGTATTGGAGTAACTTCTTAATACTACAGTCAAATCACTCTGTAACAGCTTTGTTTGAACCAATACTTTGGCTTCTATAACGAAGGGTTGTTATCAAGAATATATAATATAGTATAACATAACATGGAAGATCAGTTTCACATCAACATGATTGTTATAACGAAGGGTTGTTATAGTGAAATTTTATCAGAGAGTATGTCTATGTTATCTCTCTTTCCTTTTAATCTTCCATATATTTCCCCTTTTAATAATTAGTGGCTACAGCAAAAGAAAGTAATATATCTCAAAACAAGCATTTATATGTGAGCCATTTGTGTAACAATAGGCATATTAGCTCTAAATGGCAAGGTTGGGGCATATCAAGCCCTTCCCTATGGAACAATATTGAGTTGTGTAAACTTCAAGTCTGCGAGACTATTGAAAGTTAGGAATTAGAGTTAGTTTCTAGTATTGCGTTTCCTGTAATCTGAATTTGTTGAGGCTCATTGTTTGGGAAAAATCCTATAGAGGTGCAGGTTGTTGTTTTTAACCCTTGTGAGCTGAGTGTTTTCCAAGTAAAAATAACTGTGTTCGTTAATTTTGTTAGTCTATCAGTAAAACACGATAACTTGATCTGTCTCATAGAAGAAATAGGAGTATACAAATATCATAAACATTAGAAGGAAATGAGAGCAGAATTGACAGTAAAAATTCATATAATTGACACAAATGTAACGTCGTTTATTAGTTGTGTCTTAAAAGAGAAATTGCAGGGGAGAAATGTGATTACAAATGAGCAAGAAGGTTGTCGATATTTTGGCATGGCCTACATTTTGCTAGCAATGGTATAGCCTTCGGCATAGTGAGTCCAGGTCCTTTGGTCATGTCTACCAGCTCTTCGCTTACTCTTTCCCATTCAAAGCACTGAATAAGTGATCCTAATGCCAAACCAGCCACATGCATTGCCAAATTCTCACCTGGACATCCTCTCCTGCCATATCCAAAGGGCATTAGCCTGAATTCGTCTCGTTGACCTTTGAAATCGATAAACCTTTCAGGATTGAACTCATTCGGCTTGTCCCAAAATTTAGCATCATTTTGTATTGCCCACAAACTCACTAGCAACATTGTACCACGGGGAACATGAAAACCTCCAACAACACACTCATCCGAGGACTCGTGTGGCACAAGTAATGGAGCAGCTGGATACATTCGGAGAGTTTCATTAATGATTCCATGGAGATAAGGAAGTTGAGCTAGGTCTGAATCATCAAGTAATCTTGATGAGTCTCCGATGTGAGTGTCGATTTCATTTTGAGCTTTCTTTAGGGCCTCGGGATTGTTCAGAAGAAGTGATAATGCCCATTCCATTGTAATAGCTGTAGTATCAGTACCTGCTGTAAACATGACCATTCCCATCCCCTTTATCACTTCATCCGTGTAATAGTCAGGCTCCGAGTCTTGGAGTGATAAGAGAACATCAATCATGGTGTTGTGCTCCACAGAAGATGCCTTTCGTCCGTTCTTGTGCTCTTCAATCAATTCTTGCATGAATTTATCCCTCTTCTCCTGCAGTAACTTCACCTTATCCTCAAGTTTGTTTACGCCAATCCATTTAAGAAGTGGCAAAAAATCTCCTATATTTGTTGCACCACTCACTTGGAAACTTTCTGTGACAATCTCTTTAAACCTTCTAGATGCCTCCAACTTCTCATCAGAATCGCCATCGTATTGCTTCCCAGCAATCATCATCCTCAAGTTATTCAGTGTCATCTCAAAGAAAGCCACTTTCATATCCACCACGTTTGTGTTAGGATCTCCACCACTGCTTTTCCCCCTTACGAGTCGTTGAAGCAGAGCCTGAACCTCATTTCTACGAATATCAGCAAACATTTGAATTCTCTGAGTGGACAAGACTTCATGAGTAGCAATCCTTCTTAGGTTGCGCCAATGTTGGCCATAGGATGCCCAAAGAAGAGTGGTATAATTGTAATCAAGATGTTTTCCAGCAAGTAGCCTCGGACGGTTGGCAAAAACAACGTCGTTTTTGGTGAAACATTCCTCTGCTAGAGAAGGGGAAGAGATAAGCAGGACAGGACGTGATCCAAATCGGAGGTAAAGCAATGGACCATGTTTTTCTGATATGTTGGCTAATGTTCTATGAATTGGTTTTTTGTTGAGTAGATATAGATGGCCTATAATGGGCAAAGAGATAAATGGACTTGGTGGGAGATTTTGTAATTTTCTAAGGAAATGGTTCTTTAGCAAGTAAATGAAAGTGAAGATGAGGATGTAGTATGAAATTACCATGGTTGGTGTAGCTACTTAGTTAGAATTGAATTTAACATAAAAGACAGGCTGATGATTTATGGAATGCTGTGTATCGATCGGTTCGATTCTTATGACAGCAAGGTGGTAGTTCTAGTGATTGAATGATTGTGGTTGATAATAATTTACTGTTAATTATCTTGGCATTGTTAGGCTATAGCCTATTGGAGTACCTTTTGGGGTCCAATCCCATGTGCCAAACATTGATTAATCTTAGGATAGCAAAGGTTGACAGATTTGAAAGAAATTGGATATTCATTGCTGATTTTGTTTTCTAGCTTTCCTCAATATTTGGTTGTTGACATGAAATTTTGGTATAATATTTTTAAAGTTAGTACTTTTAATTATTTCATTTGTTAAAAAGTTCAAAATACAATGTTTTACATTTTTAATACAATTTATTGATAATTATCTTTATTTCTTAAAATTTTAGGATTTTTATCGATTAATGGATAAGATTCGATAGAAAGATAGTTTATTAAACGGTGATTTTGGCCAACGATTTTAAGATAATGATATTGTACTATTGATGGTTTTCAATTTCCTACTAGCTTGGTCATTAAGTTAAGGGTGGTAGAGTCTTCAAAAAGTTCTCTACTATTGTTCCTTATCTTTTCCGGCAAGTCACCGGAGCTCCGCCGGAATCCGACAAGTCCACCACCCCAAGACCCCATTTTTTCCACTTTTTTCTCCTCTCTGCCTCACGCTACCAGATCCTTCCCTCCGTGAAAACATATCCCAACATGATACATTATGTGTCATATGATATATTTTTATTAATATTAAAATGCCACACTAATATGTTGGGTTTTATGGTTTTGAGAGTTTTGGTTGCGGGGGAGAATTTTGTGAACCTCCTTGTATTCCGAGTGAATAGGTTGTGATTGTTTCTCTCTCTATTTTGTACTTTTATATTTATAGTGGATTGCTTATCTCCTTTATGGATGTAGGTCGATTGACCGAATCGCGTTTAATCATTTTTGTCTTTTATATTTCTCATTTGTCTTCTTATTCCCGGTTAGTACTGGCAATTTAAGCCCATTTTTCAATTATCCGCCCAAATAGCCCTTCAAATATGGGTTGAAAGAGTGATTTTAAATATGGGTAATATTTGGGATTATATCCATATTTTATCCATTAAAATATGGTTATATTATAGGTAAACTACGGGTCAAATATGGGTATTACAAGTTTTCTTCAAATTTTCAAAAAACCTTATGTTACTAAGTTTTAGAAGCGATTTGTCAAAACTTTCATATATGGCTCCCTATTAATATTTCAACTCTCAACCTTCACCCCACGCTTCAAAAAAAAAATTAAGTTTATTTGTAAAAAATATTTTGAACTTCGAAATTTCATTTTTTCACCCCTACCCTCGACCTCCCCCAACCCACCCCCACACCAGCCCCCTCACTCCCACCCAAAAAAAAAAAAGTCTAAGTTTATTTTAAAAAAATGTTTTCAACTTGAAATTTCATTTTTTCATCCCTATCATCGTCCCCCACCCCCACCCAAAATAAAATGGGCAACTTTCACATATAGCAAATAAAAAATTCATATTTGTATGCTATAACAAAGTTTGCATAATTGCGCTCCATAGCAAACATAGAAACTGTATAATTCGCTATACATATACAGTTGAAGCGAATTGTATAAAATGAAGTGTATAAAACGAGAAAGAGAAAGACAGTTGGGCAGAGAACTGTATAACGAAGAAGTGTATAAAACGAATTGTATGATTATAAGTGTATAGAACGATTATATACAATTTGAATTTGTATAAAATGAGAAAGAGAGAAAGATAAAAGAGACTTGGCAGGGAATATACAATTTAATCGAATTGTATAAAACAAGAAAGAGAGAAATTAGATACAATTTAAAATTTATATAAAACGAGAAAGAGAGAAAGGCAAAAGAAACTGGGTAGGGGAGTATTTTTATTGTATAATTATAAGTGTATAGGACAAAAATATATGTACTTGCATGTGTATATACAATTTTCTCAAGCTTTATACAAACAGAAACGCAATTTATACATTTCGCTTCTGTTTGTATAAGTGACAAAGGTGAGGATGACGAGCGAGATTTGGGAGAGTGGCGAGCGAGATCTGGAAGAGGGGAGAGGGGAACAAAAATATATGTATTTATACAATTTTCTCTGCTTTATACAAATATAAACAATTTTTATACACTTGTGTTTGTATAAAAAGTGAGGAAGCGAGCGAGAGATTGGAGGAGTGTGGCGAGCGAGATATTTGGGAGAGAGGGGACTGATAAATTTTGGCAAACGTTTGTTATGGAGCACAATTAAATCAAACCCTAGCTACTCCATTTATTTTAGGTTATTAGTTTGTTATTATATACAATTATCCCAAATATAATTAAGTTTGTTTTAAAAATTTCAACTTCAAATATTTATTTTTTCACCCTACCCTGGACCCCACCCCACCCCAGCCATCGTCCCCCACCCCCACTCCCTACCCCCAACCAACCCTTACCCTTCAAAAATATTAAGTTTATTTTAAAAAATATTTTAACTTTAATTTTTTTCACCTACCCCCTCCCGAAAATTTTTTAAAATCTTTTTTACTTTTATAATAAAATAAAACTAAATGAAACATTTTCAAAAGATTTCATCTAAAAAAAAAGACTAAAGTATTTTCTCTATGTTGAATTCTTAAGTAAAGAACTATTTATTTATGAAATATGGGTAAAATATGGGTAAACTAATTTATTACCCAACCCATTTTTACCGATATCAAATATGAGCGGGTTGAATGATTACCCATTTTATGTTTACCCATTTTCAACCCGCCCACATTTGACCCAACCCGCCCATTTGCCACCTCTATTCCCGGTCTTTCGAGATTTGCTTTGCTAGCTTCCACATTATAACTGCTTATTTTTGGTCCTAACATAACAATCCCACACTCATTTTAATATTAAGATAAGAGTACTTCACAATTTAGTTGAAGGTAGACTATTATGAATAATAAAGGTGTGCTAGCTCTGCATTGAACCTCCACTTCGTAAAATAATAACGTTTACTCCAGAATCTGTAGTGCTTTGGAGAAATAAAGTATTACTGCTTACACATAATAATCAAGGTGTTGACATAAGCTCTTTTAGCTAGCATGTGTGCCATCCTGATTTTCATGTGTGATTTCGAGAACAAACTCATTCTCATAGACAACGGTCTACTTTCACACTCACATGGGTGAAATATATCAAAAATACTCATATAATTTGACATTACACTCATACGAGACACAAACTTTCAATAAGGAGTTCAAAGAGTCAACCTTCGCAAATCTCCATAGGATAAATGCACTCACATTATATGTTAAATTAGCTCACACCCCAAAAGCTAACTCAAATGGAGGAGGATTGCCCAAGCCTTAAAAGAAATCCACCCATCCATTATCCACCGATGTGAAACTTTTGTCATTTTTTAACACCCACCTCACGCCCAGTGTTTAGCATCTTATGCGTGAATAATTTTAATTTTGAGGGTCCAACATCGGATGAGACGGGCCCTGCTCTGATACCATTTTAAATTAGGCTTTTATGATACATCATCTCGAATCCAAAATATGAAATAAAAACATTCGTGAATCTTAATAATTTATAAGCTAAAGTCGTAGGATTTATGTAGTTTGCCCTATTTTTTTTTTGTTTGAAAGAAAAAGTTTCTTTGTTATAGCACACCATTTTTTGGGTGATCCGGATCCCGACGTCAAAAGTGCCAACGTTGGCTATGCATCCGGTTGGCCCTCACGGCCATTCCGACCCATTTTCAAGGTCAAAATAGCCCTGCAGCGCGCATACCTCCATTTCGACGACTTTTCGTGTGCTATAGCACACCATTTTTTGGGTGATCCGGATCCCGACGTCAAAAGTGCCAAAAATTTTGTGGACGTCCGTCAAGACGTTGGCTATGCATCCAGTTGGCCCTCACGGCCATTCCGACCCATTTTCAAGGTCAAAACAGCCCCGAAGCGCGCATACCCTCATTTCGATGATTTTTCGTGTGCTATAGCACACCATTTTTTGGGTGATCCGGATCCCGACGTCAAAAGTGCCAAAAGTTTTTTGTGGACGTCCGTCAAGACGTTGGCTATGCATCCGGTTGGCCCTCACGGCCATTCCGATCCTTTTCAAGGTCAAAATAGCCCCAAAGCGCGCATACTCCCATTTCGATGATTTTTTGTGTGTTATAGCACACCATTTTTTGGGTGATCCGGATCCCGACGTCAAAAGTGCCAAAATTTTTGTGGACGTCCGTCAAGACGTTGGCTATGCATCCGGTTGGCCCTCACGGCCATTCCAACCCATTTTCAAGGTCAAAATAGCCCTGAAGCGCGCATACCCTCATTTCGACGATTTTTCGTGTGCTATAGCACACCATTTTTTGGGTGATCCGGATCCCGACGTCAAAAGTGCCAAAATTTTTGGACGTCCGTCAAGACGTTGGCTATGCATCCGGTTGCCCTCACGGCCATTCCGACCCATTTTCAAGGTCAAAATAGCCCCGAAGCGCGCATACCCCCATTTCGACGATTTTTCGTGTGCTATAGCACACCATTTTTTGGTGATCCGGATCCCGACGTCAAAAGTGCCAAATTTTTGTGACGTCCGTCAAGACGTTGGCTATGCATCCGGTTGCCCTCACGGCCATTCCGACCCATTTTCAAGGTCAAAATAGCCCGAAGCGCGCATACCCCCATTTCGATGATTTTCGTGTGCTATAGCACACCATTTTTTGATCCGGATCCCGACGTCAAAAGTGCCAAAATTTTTGTGGACGTCCGTCAAGACGTTGGCTATGCATCCGGTTGCCCTCACGGCCATTCCGACCCATTTTCAAGGTCAAAATAGCCCCGAAGCGCATACCCCATTTCGACGATTTTTCGTGTGCTATAGCACACCATTTTTTGGGTGATCCGGATCCCGACGTCAAAAGTGCCAAATTTTTGTGACGTCCGTCAAGACGTTGCTATGCATCCGGTTGGCCCTCACGGCCATTCCGACCATTTTCAAGGTCAAAATAGCCCCGAAGCGCGCATACCCCATTTCGACGATTTTTCGTGTGCTATAGCACACCATTTTTTGGTGATCCGGATCCCGACGTCAAAAGTGCCAAAATTTTTGTGGACGTCCGTCAAGACTTGGCTATGCATCCGGTTGGCCCTCACGGCCATTCCGACCCATTTTCAAGTCAAAATAGCCCCGAAGCGCGCATACCCCATTTCGACGATTTTTCGTGTGCTATAGCACACCATTTTTTGGGTGATCCGGATCCCGACGTCAAAAGTGCCAAAATTTTTGTGGACGTCCGTCAAGACGTTGCTATGCATCCGGTTGGCCCTCACGGCCATTCCGACCCATTTTCAAGGTCAAAATAGCCCCGAAGCGCGCATACCCCCATTTCGACGATTTTCGTGTGCTATAGCACACATTTTTTGGGTGATCCGGATCCCGACGTCAAAAGTGCCAAAATTTTGTGGACGTCCGTCAAGACGTTGCTATGCATCCGGTTGCCCTCACGCCATTCCGACCCATTTTCAAGGTCAAAATACCCGAAGCGCGCATACCCCATTTCGATTTTCGTGTGCTAAGCACACCATTTTTTGGGTGATCCGATCCCGACGTCAAAAGTGCCAAAATTTTTGTGGACGTCCGTCAAGACGTTGGCTATGCATCCGGTTGCCTCACGGCCATTCCGACCCATTTTCAAGGTCAAAATAGCCCGAAGCGCGCATCCCCATTTCGACGATTTTTCGTGTGCTATAGCACACCATTTTTGGTATCCGGATCCCGACGTCAAAAGTGCCAAAATTTTGTGGACGTCCGTCAAGACGTTGGCTATGCATCCGGTTGCCCTCACGGCCATTCCGACCCATTTTCAAGGTCAAAATAGCCCGAAGCGCGCATACCCCCATTTCGACGATTTTTGTGCTATAGCACACCATTTTTGGGTGATCCGGATCCCGACGTCAAAAGTGCCAAAAATTTTGTGGACGTCCGTCAAGACGTTGGCTATGCATCCGGTTGCCCTCACGCCATTCCGACCCATTTTCAAGGTCAAAATAGCCCCAAGCGCGCATACCCCATTTCGATGATTTTCGTGTGCTATAGCACACCATTTTTTGGTGATCCGGATCCGACGTCAAAAGTGCCAAAAATTTGTGGACGTCCGTCAAGACGTTGGCTATGCATCCGGTTGGCCCTCACGGCCATTCCGACCCATTTTCAAGGTCAAAATAGCCCCGAAGCGCGCATACCCCCATTTCGACGATTTTTCGTGTGCTATAGCACACCATTTTTGGTGATCCGGATCCCGACGTCAAAAGTGCCAAAATTTTTGTGGACGTCCGTCAAGACGTTGGCTATGCATCCGGTTGGCCCTCACGCCATTCCGACCCATTTTCAAGTCAAAATAGCCCCGAAGCGCGCATACCCCCATTTCGACGATTTTTCGTGCTATAGCACACCATTTTTTGGTGATCCGGATCCCGACGTCAAAAGTGCCAAAATTTTTGTGGACGTCCGTCAAGACGTTGGCTATGCATCCGTTGCCCTCACGGCCATTCCGACCCATTTTCAAGGTCAAAATAGCCCCGAAGCGCGCATACCCCCATTTCGACGATTTTTCGTGTTCTATAGCACACCATTTTTTGGTGATCCGGATCCCGACGTCAAAAGTGCCAAAAATTTGTGGACGTCCGTCAAGACGTTGGCTATGCATCCGTTGGCCCTCACGGCCATTCCGACCCATTTTCAAGGTCAAAATAGCCCCGAAGCGCATACCCCATTTCGACGATTTTTCGTGTGCTATAGCACACCATTTTTTGGTGATCCGATCCGACGTCAAAAGTGCCAAAATTTTTGGACGTCCGTCAAGACGTTGGCTATGCATCCGTTGCCCTCACGGCCATTCGACCCATTTCAAGTCAAAATAGCCCGAAGCGCGCATACCCCATTTCGACGATTTTTCGTTGCTATAGCACACCATTTTTTGGTGATCCGGATCCCGACGTCAAAAGTGCCAAAATTTTGTGACGTCCGTCAAGACGTTGCTATGCATCCGTTGCCCTCACGGCCATTCGACCCATTTTCAAGGTCAAAATAGCCCCGAAGCGCGCATACCCCCATTTCGACGATTTTTCTGTGCTATAGCACACCATTTTTTGGGTGATCCGGATCCCGACGTCAAAAGTGCCAAAAAATTTGTGGACGTCCGTCAAGACGTTGCTATGCATCCGGTTGCCCTCACGCCATTCGACCCATTTTCAAGGTCAAAATAGCCCCGAAGCGCGCATACCCCATTTCGACATTTTTCGTGCTATAGCACACCATTTTTGGTGATCCGGATCCCGACGTCAAAAGTGCCAAAATTTTTGTGGACGTCCGTCAAGACGTTGCTATGCATCCGGTTGCCCTCACGGCCATTCCGACCCATTTCAAGGTCAAAATACCCCGAAGCGCGCATACCCCATTTCGATGATTTTCGTGCTATAGCACACCATTTTTTGGGTGATCCGGATCCGACGTCAAAAGTGCCAAAATTTTTGTGGACGTCCGTCAAGACGTTGGCTATGCATCCGGTTGGCCCTCACGGCCATTCCGACCCATTTTCAAGGTCAAAATAGCCCCGAAGCGCGCATACCCCATTTCGATGATTTTTCGTGTGCTATAGCACACCATTTTTGGGATCCGGATCCGACGTCAAAAGTGCCAAAATTTTGTGGACGTCCGTCAAGACGTTGCTATGCATCCGGTTGCCCTCACGGCCATTCCGACCCATTTTCAAGTCAAAATAGCCCCGAAGCGCGCATACCCCATTTCGATTTTCGTGTGCTATAGCACACCATTTTTTGGGTGATCCGGATCCCGACGTCAAAAGTGCCAAATATTTTGGACGTCCGTCAAGACGTTGGCTATGCATCCGGTTGGCCCTCACGCCATTCCGACCCATTTTCAAAGTCAAAATAGCCCGAACGCGCATACCCCATTTCGATGATTTTTCGTGTGCTATAGCACACCATTTTTGGTGATCCGATCCCGACGTCAAAAGTGCCAAAATTTTTGTGACGTCCGTCAAGACGTTGGCTATGCATCCGGTTGGCCCTCACGGCCATTCCGACCCATTTTCAAGTCAAAATAGCCCCGAAGCGCGCATACCCCATTTCGACGATTTTTCGTGTGTATAGCACACCATTTTTTGGGTGATCCGGATCCCGACGTCAAAAGTGCCAAAATTTTGTGGACGTCCGTCAAGACGTTGGCTATGCATCCGGTTGGCCCTCACGCCATTGACCCATTTTCAAGTCAAAATAGCCCCGAAGCGCATACCCCATTTCGACGATTTTTCGTGTGCTATAGCACACCATTTTTTGGTGATCCGGATCCCGACGTCAAAAGTGCCAAAATTTTTGTGGACGTCCGTCAAGACGTTGGCTATGCATCCGGTTGCCCTCACGCCATTTCGACCCATTTTCAAGGTCAAAATAGCCCCGAAGCGCGCATACCCCATTTCGACGATTTTTCGTGTGCTATAGCACACCATTTTTGGGTGATCCGATCCCGACGTCAAAAGTGCCAAAAATTTTTGACGTCCGTCAAACGTTGGCTATGCATCCGTTCCCTCACGGCCATTCGACCCATTTTCAAGGTCAAAATAGCCCCGGCGCGATACCCCATTTCGACGATTTTTCGTGTTATAGCACACCATTTTTTGGGTGATCCGGATCCCGACGTCAAAAGTGCCAAAATTTTTGTGGACGTCCGTCAAGACGTTGGCTATGCATCCGTTGCCCTCACGCCATTCCGACCCATTTTCAAGGTCAAAATAGCCCGAAGCGCGCATACCCCCATTTCGACGATTTTTCGTGTGCTATAGCACACCATTTTTTGGTGATCCGGATCCCGACGTCAAAAGTGCCAAAAATTTTATGGACGTCCGTCAAGACGTTGGCTATGCATCCTTGCCCTCACGGCCATTCCGACCCATTTTCAAGGTCAAAATAGCCCGAAGCGCGCATACCCCATTTCGACGATTTTTCGTGTCTATGCACACCATTTTTTGGTGATCCGGATCCCGACGTCAAAAGTGCCAAAAATTTTTGTGGACGTCCGTCAAGACGTTGGCTATGCATCCGGTTGCCCTCACGCCATTCCGACCCACTTTCAAGGTCAAAATAGCCCCGAAGCGCATACCCCATTTCACGATTTTTCGTTGCTATAGCACACCATTTTTTGGTGATCCGAATCCCGACGTCAAAAGTGCCAAAATTTTGTGGACGTCCGTCAAGACGTTGGCTATGCATCCGCACCATTTTTGGGTGATTCGGATCCCGACGTCAAAAGTGCAAAAATTTTGTGGACGTCCGTCAAGACGTGTTTTGCATCGGTTT
>CM040629.1:94754270-94886468 GCA_022817965.1 Solanum lycopersicoides | reverse complement strand
ATTTGGCCCTCACGCTATCCGACCCATTTTCAAGGTCAAAATAGCCCCGAAGCGCGCATACCCCATTTGAGATTTTTCGTGTGCATAGCACCCATTTTTGGGTGATCCGGATCCCACGTCAAAAGTGTCAAATTTTTGTGACGTCGTCAAGACGTTGGCTATGCATCCGGGTTGCCCTCACGCCATTTCGACCATTTTCAAGGTAAAATAGCCCGAAGCGCGCATACCCCCATTTCGACGATTTTTCGTGTGCTATAGCACACCATTTTTTGGGTGATTCGGATCCCGACGTCAAAAGTGCCAAAAATTTTTGTGGACGTCCGTCAAGACTTGGCTATGCATCCGTTGGCCTACGGCCATTCGACCCATTTTCAAGGTCAAAATAGCCCGAAGCGCATACCCCATTTCGACGATTTTTCGTGTGCTATAGCACACCATTTTTTGGATCCATCCCGACGTCAAAAGTGCCAAAAAATTTTTTGTGACTCCGTCAAGACGTTGCTATGCATCCGGTTGGCCCTCACGGCCATTCCGACCCATTTTCAAGGTCAAAATAGCCCCAGCGCGATACCCCCATTTCGAGATTTTTGTGTGCTATAGCACACCATTTTTTGGGTGATCCGAATCCGACGTCAAAAGTGCCAAATTTTTTGTGGACGTCCTCAAGACTGTTGCTATGCATCCGTGGCCTCACGGCCATTTCGACCCATTTAAGGTCAAAATAGCCCCGAGCGCGCATACCCCCATTTCGACGATTTTTCGTGTGCTATAGCACACCATTTTTTGGGTGATCCGGATCCCGACGTCAAAAGTGCCAAAAAATTTTTTGGACGTCCGTCAAGACGTTGGCTATGCATCCGGTTGGCCTCACGGCCATTCCGACCATTTTCAAGGTCAAAATAGCCCCGAAGCGCGCATACCCCCATTTCGACGATTTTTCGTGTGCATTAGCACACCATTTTTTGGGTGATCCGGATCCCGACGTCAAAAGTGCCAAAATTTTGTGGATCCGTCAAGACGTTGGCTATGCATCGGTTGCCCTCACGGCCATTACACCATTTTCAAGGTCAAAATAGCCCCGAAGCGCGCATACCCCCATTTCGACGATTTTTCGTGTGTGCTATAGCACACCATTTTTTGGGTGATCCGGATCCCGACGTCAAAAGTGCCAAAAAATTTTTGGACGTCCGTCAAGACGTTGGCTATGCATCCGGTTGGCCTCACGGCCATTCCGACCATTTTCAAGGTCAAAATAGCCCGAAGCGCGCATACCCCCATTTCGAGATTTTTCGTGTGCTATAGCAACCATTTTTTGGGTGATCCGGATCCGACGTCAAAAGTGCCAAATTTTTGTGGAAGTCCTGTCAAGACGTTGGCATGCATTCGGTTGGCCCTCACGGCCATTCGACCCATTTTCAAGGTCAAAATAGCCCCGAAGCGCATACCCCATTTCGACGATTTTTCGTGTGTAGCACACCATTTTTTGGGTGATCCGGATCCACGTCAAAAGTGCCAAAAAATTTTGGACGTCCGTCAAGACGTTGGCTATGCATCCGGTTGGCCCTCACGGCCATTCGACCCATTTTCAAGGTCAAAATAGCCCCGAAGCGCGCATACCCCCATTTCGAATTTTTCGTGTGCTATAGCACACCATTTTTTGGGTGATCCGGATCCCGACGTCAAAAGTGCCAAAAATTTGTGGACGTCCGTCAAGACGTTGGCTATGCATCCGTTGCCCTCACGGCCATTCCGACCCATTTTCAAGGTCAAAATAGGCCCGAAGCGCGCATACCCCCATTTCGACGATTTTTCGTGTGCTATAGCACACCATTTTTTGGGTGATCCGGATCCGACGTCAAAAGTGCCAAAAATTTTTGTGGACGTCCGTCAAGACGTTGGTATGCATTCGTTGGCCCTCACGGCATTCCGACCCATTTTCAAGGTCAAAATAGCCCCGAAGCGCGCATACCCCCATTTCGACGATTTTGTGTCTTATAGCACACCATTTTTGGGTGATCCGATCCCGACGTCAAAAGTGCCAAAATTTTTTGGACGTCCGTCAAGACGTTGGCTATGCATCCGGTTGGCCCTCACGCCATTCCGACCCATTTTCAAGTCAAAATAGCCCGAAGCGCGCATACCCCCATTTCGACAATTTTCGTGTGCTATAGCACACCATTTTGTTTGATCTCGGATCCCGACGTCAAAAGTGCCAAAATTTTTGTGGACGTCCGTCAAGACGTTGCTATGCATTCCGTTGGCCCTCACGGCATTCCGACCCATTTTCAAGGTCAAAATGCCCCGAAGCGGCATACCCCCATTTTGAGATTTTTCGTGTGCTATAGCACACCATTTTTTGGGTGATCCGGATCCCGACGTCAAAAGTGCCAAAATTTTGTGGACGTCCGTCAAGACGTTGGCTATGCATCCGGTTGCCCTCACGGCCATTTCGACCCATTTTCAAGGTCAAAATAGCCCCCGAAGCGCGCATACCCCCATTTCGACGATTTTCGTGTGCTATACACACCATTTTTTGGTGTCGATCCCGACGTCAAAAGTCCAAAAAATTTTGTGGACGTTCTCGTCAAGACACTGGCCTATGTATCCTGTTGGCCTTTACGGCCATTTCGACCATTACAAAGGTTCAAATAACCCGCGAAGCGCCACCACAATATAATACCACCATTCTCGACATTTTTCTTAGAATGCTATAGCAAACAACCCCATTTTTTGCAGAGTTACATACAGATCACACGACGTCAAACAGTAAGCCCAAACCATTTTTGTCGGACATCCAAGTAGAAAGTTGCGCGGACATTCCGACCCATTTTCAAGGTCAAAATAGCCCGAAGCACGCATACCCTCATTTCGACGATTTTTCGTGTGCTATAGCACCATTTTTTGGGTGATCCGGATCCCGATGTCAAAAGTGCCAAAAAAATTTGTGGACGTCTGTCAGACGTTGGCTATGCATCCGGTTGGCCTCACGGCCATTCCGACCCATTTTCAAGTCAAAATAGCCCCGAAGCGTGCATACCCCATTTCAATGATTTTTCGTGTGCTATAGCACACCATTTTTTGGGTGATCCGGATTCTGACGTCAAAAGTGCCTAAAGTTTTTGTGACGGCCGTCAAGACGTTGGCTATGCATCCGGTTGGCCTCACGGCCATTCCGACCATTTTCAAGGTCAAAATAGCCTCGAAGCGCGCATACCCCGTTTCGACGATTTTTCCTGTCTATAGCACACCATTTTTTGGGTGATCCGGATCATGACGTCAAAAGTGCCAATTTTTTTATGGACATCCGTCAAGACGTTGGCTATGCATCCGTTTGGCCCTACGGCCATTCCGACCCATTTTCAAGGTCAAATAGCCCGAAGCGCGCATACCCCTATTTCGATGATTTTTCGTGTGCTATAGCACCCATTTTTTGGGTGATCCGGATTCCGACGTCAAAAGTGCCAAAATATTTTGTGGACGTCCGTCAAGACGTTGGCTATGCATCTGGTTGGCCTCACGGCCATTCCGACCCATTTTCAAGGTCAAATAGCCCCGAAGCGTGCATACCCCATTTCGACGATTTTCTTGTGGTATAGCACACCATTTTTTGGGTGATCCGGATCCCGACGTCAAAAGTGTCAAAATATTTTGTGGACGTCCGTCAGACGTTGGCTATGCATCCGGTTGGCCCTCACGGCCATTCCGACCCCATTTCAAGGTCAAAATAACCCCGAAGCGCGCATACCCCATTTCGATGATTTTTCGTGTGTTATGCACTCCATTTTTTGGGTGATCCGGATCCGACGTTAAAAGTGCAAAAAAATTTGTGGACGTCCGTCAAGACGTTGGCTATGCATCCGGTTGGCCCTCACGGACATTCCCACCCATTTTCAAGGTCAAAATAGCCCGAAGCGCGCATACCCCCATTTCGATGATTTTTCGTGTGCTATCACACATTTTTTGGGTGATACGGATCCGACGTCAAAGTGCCAAAAATTTTGTGGACGTCCTCAAGACGTTGGCTATGCATCCGGTTGACCCTCACGGCCATTCCTGTAAGACCTCGAAAATGAGATAAGGTGTCTAGAGCCTAACATGTTCGTCTTAATGTTATAAGGTCCTAAAATGCCTTATTATGTTATATATAGGCATTGTGTAAAGTTTGAAGTGATTTGGAAGTCAAACGTCAAGGGACGTCCAAGACGTTCGACGAATAGTCGCTTATGTGCCTCATGTGTGTATGCATGCCTAAATTGTGTGAAATGAGTCAAATAAGTCTTGAAATGGTTTTAAATGATGTTTAATGTTATTGAATGAAGTTTCGTGAAGTTTGGAGGTCAAACGCCCAAGAACGTTTAAGGCGTTCGAAAGATAGCCCCTAAGACGTTCATCGTATGTCATGTTGGGGTCAAGGCTGTTTGGACGTCTTGTAGGTGTTTGTTTTGGATGAAATTTATGTGGAAGGTCTATAACATGTTAAGGTTTGTAATCGCGTTGGAAACGTCCGGGTACGACTTCTAAAGGTCCCCACAAGAGGCCCCAAAAGAAGGACCCCAAGGCTGCCTAGACACTGCCTGGGCAGTGTTCCTTGACGGACCCAACGTCGGATCGTTGGTCCGCCAACGGCCCGTCGAGCAGGTCTCGTCGAAGGAGGCTTGCCTTGGGCAGGTCTTAAGCCAAGAATTTGGCTAAGTCATGGGCGACGGAGGGCATTACGCCCCGTCATGCCCATGACACCCCGTCGAGGCCCACGTCGCGGGTGCCTGCTGGTTTGGCTGCCTGCGTGCTGCCACTTAAAGGGGTGAATGGTAAATTCACCCCACGTCCTAACCTGACTGTAATAGGTTTATTTAAGTAATTTTAGGTGTATATAAGTCTTTAAAAACGTGATCAACCCATTTCCCAAATCTTCTCACATGTTTTAAGCCTTTTCCTCTAAAAATGTTCTCTCTAAAACCACCATTGTTGGTGAAGCTCAAGAACAGATTCAAGCTGGATTTTCCATGGATGAATCATGAAGTTTTAGAGGTTTTCTTGTAGATAAAGGTATGGTGATCTTCATCTCTAGTTATCTTTTCATCTAGAGAGTCATTCTCAATGTTTTTCAAAGAAATCTTATGATCAAGTTTCCAATCTTCCAATCTAGCCATGGGTTCCTTCTCAAAATCTTTTTAATGATTGAATCATGATTAATTGAAGTTAATTCAATGGTTTTAATATGTTTTCACTCTAATTGCATGATGAACCCATGTTCTTTCCAAAATTGGTTTAGCCTTTGCATGGGCTTTGTGATTATGGCTTGTTCTTGATGAATTGGTGATTCTCTTACGTTGAATTGATTGTGGTTATTGTTATTTACATTAATTGATGGTGAATTGATGATGATCAGTCCATGATGATAAATATATGAAGTTTTGAGCATGAATAGCCTATGTTTCTACATGTTGTCTTGAAGTCGATTGTGAGATCGGTTGAGTAGACTCTTGATTTTGTATGAACTGCTGTAGTTACTGTTTTAGGGTGATTTAATGGATGAATTTTGTAGGTATAAATCCTTAATGTTCAAATTAAGAAGGTCTTGCATGAATTGGTATAGATTCCTTTAGATTATGAAGTCAAGAAGCTAAGTTGTGATGTATCTCGAATTGTGATTAGATAAAGTATGATTTAGTCTTGATTTCTTATCTAATTAGCTACTGTCTAATGAGTATATTATTGATGAAATATGAATGATGATCAAAGCCTTAGATAGTTCATAGTATTGGTAAAGTCCTCTATACTCTAGCAAATCGATAAGCCTAAATGTCTATGTTGTAACCTTAATCTTGAGAGTATGTAATCATGATTTCAATATGGTTAAATGTAGGTTTAGCTACTGCCTTAGACTTATATATGTATGAATTATGATCTAAAATCAATGTAAGGGAAGTTAGCTAATGATCTATGTTATTCTACTTTCCTAGTATGTTGATATGTTGTATTATGTTATGGTATAATCTTGTAGCGACTTGTACATGGTTTCTTATATGTTTAAAGTACATATAGCTACTGCCATATATGTGTTTTATTGATGAATAAGGTGTATTGATCAATGATGATCAAAGGGTGAGAAATTGGTAAGAATGCTTATTTCCTCTACTCTTCTACTTCTCTATTCCTTTATAGTTATGTTGATGAAGCCTTGTATGGCATTGTGTGGTATGGTCCACTTATGGTGGCGGTGTTTACTTTATTATCATTATATATGTGTTGACCATGGCATTGAAGGTAAATTGATGAACTTATGAACATGTGCTTAAAATGATACTATGAAAAGCTTATGCCTACTTTCCTATTCTAGTTGTGAACTAGGTTGTGTGGCTATAGTTTGAGCATGTGTATAATCATGTTAGGGTATTGTATAGGTGCTGTCATTGATGTGTTAAGATGGTTAATAACCCCTTACCTATGTATCCCTTTTATGAAAGTGTAATTAGCTAAAGTTAGGAGTCTTGATTATAAGGTAGATATTGTCTTGTCTCCTATGCTATTATGTGTTGTGTGCTATGTGCTTGGAAGTGTAATGTGGTCTAATAGGGTGGCTGACTTAAGGAGTTATTGATAGCCATTATGAGATCATGTTGGTCAATGTACACACACTCTCACTTACATGCATATTACAAGTAGTATAAGTCATTGTGTCTAAATGAAAGGTAGTTCTCATATTCACTAGTGTCTACTACTATGCATATTAAGGTGATGTTTATGAATGTATGATTTGTATTTCTTTACTAGGATGAATTGATAGGTGTACTAGTATGGGCAAGGGTATGGGACCTTGTCTATGCATTGCACATGTGTATCTTGATAGGATATTTCCTAGGTTTGGTTCTTAATCATATGAAGGATGATTATATGAGCATGTTATGAATATGATATGATGAAGTATGATGAATAAAAAGCCCATCTCTCTCTCTCCATTGGTTTCTCAAAGAGGGAAAGTAATGGAGGGAAATCCAAATCTCACTTTTCAAAATTCTATCTGGAAAAAAAAATTAGCCAAAAATTTGCCTCAACAAGAGAACCCAATGCCACTCACTCAGCGCCAAAACTGAAAAAATTTCAGCTGAATATGGCGCCATATATATATATACACATTTCTTTTTTCTCTCTCTTCTTTCAACTCAACTCTCCCCACATTCATACACACATAGAGAGGGAAAGGGTGTAGCAAACAATGGCAGACCAAGAAAATGGTGTAAGAGTAACTCGATTGGCTAAGAAAAGAGCAGCAGAAGCAATGGTTCAGCATTTGCAACAACCCAACAAGAAGAGAGTTGTGTTGAGTGAGATTCAAGATCTGTGTAATGTGGGTATCAATCAGATTGAGGACAAGGTGTTTGTTTCTGAGCCTCTGAGACCCAAATGTAAACAGATTATTAAGAGGAACCTCAAAACTTCTGATGATGACCCACAGATGTGTACTGCTTATGCTTCTGATATATATCATTATCTTCATCAAATGGAGGTAAGTGCATTTTTATTTACTCTTTTCTATAAATTTTTGAATCTTTATTTATTTGGGTGTTGTCTAATAGAGCTTGATTTGGTTTCTTACGGATGAATTTAGAAATGGGTAGTCTATAGATTGGATTTTTATCAAATCTTGATTGTTGGGTTGTTGAGTTTCTGATTTACTCTGCGGTTTTTCGAATCAGATTGAGAAAAAGAGAAGACCATTGCCTGATTACCTTGAGAAGGTTCAGAAGGATGTGAGTGCTAATATGAGAGGAGTTTTAGTGGACTGGCTGGTGGAAGTTACCGATGAATACAAGCTACTTTCGGACACATTGTATCTTGCTGTTTCCTACATTGATAGATTCTTATCAGTGAATGTCATCCCTAGGAAGAAACTTCAGCTTTTGGGTGTTTCTTCAATGCTCATTGCTGCGTAAGTATAGTAGCTAAGAACTGGGTTTTTCCCCGGCAATAGGCCTTCGTTAGTGAATCTAATATTATGTATTGATAATGATCAGGAAGTACGAGGAAATCAGCCCTCCCGATGTTGGGGAATTTTGTTATATTACAGACAATTCATATTCAAAGAAAGAGATGGTAAAGATGGAGGCTGATGTGCTAAAATGCCTTAACTTTGAAATGGGAAATCCCACAATCAAAACATTTCTCGGGTAGGTTGCTGTTGTGCGAGTAAGAATACGTGCATTTGTAATGATCTGTGGTTTCTCGACTGATATGACCGTTGTTTTTTCCTTTGATATGCAGACAATTTACGAAAATTGCTCAAGAAGATTACAAAGTAAGTGCAAATATGACATGAACGTTATGATTTTCAATTCAATTGTGTTTGCGTTTAACTCTTTGCTATTTTATTTTATTTTTACAGAAAAAAATTTTGCAGTTAGAGTTTCTCGGTTACTACCTAGCAGAGTTAAGTTTATTGGATTACAACTGTGTGAAATTCTTGCCGTCTTTGGTAGCTGCTGCTGTGATATTCCTTTCAAAGTTCACATTACAACCAAAGTCACATCCTTGGGTGAGGATTTCAATTTGATTCAAAGTTCACTTTACATTTAGTTTCTTGATATGTTGAAGTGCTGAATTAACTCTATTCATTATACAGAGTCTGGCCCTTCAATGTTGCTCGGGATATAGACCAGGGGATTTAAAGGAATGTGTTCTTATCATACACGACTTGCAATTAAGCAGAAGAGGACGTACTTTAACAGCCGTGAGGGACAAATACAAACTACATAAGGTATCATCCCGCGTGTGTTTGATTTTGTTGTTAACACCTTCGTAGTTCAGTAATCTGATGTGAACGTTGTATGATTTTTTTCGTGTAACAGTTCAAATGTGTTTCAACATTGTCTTCTCCTCTGGAAATACCGGCTTCATTCTTCGAAGATTCAAGATAATGACTACTTGGCCATGTATGCTTGGGAATTGGAATAGAACTTCATTCTTGGCTATTTTTGGTTTTTGGTTAACAATATACTTTATTAACGACCAAAATATGTACATTTACGAGCATCGAAGCAGTCATAGACTAACTGCATTTTTGGTTCCTTCATATTGGAAAGCTTGCTCAATGAATTGAAATCCTGCAATATTTCTTGTTTTTGGTTGATATGAGGACGAACTTTTTGTAAAAATGAAGATCTCTTATAAAAACATCGTAAAACTATTTATTTTATTTTATTTTTGTAAAAGGATAGAAAACAATTTATTAGGGAAATTGGTCAAATATTCAACAGCTGAATGCTATATATATGTTGGAAGTTGACCATTTTAAGGTTTAAAATAAGTCAACCTCCTTGTTAGACGCTTTGAATTCAGTTTTTTCCCTCCAAAGATTTTATTTTAGTTTCGTATTTAAAAATATTTTCGTAATTCATAAATCTTAAAAAACTCTATTCATCGTCGTCTTTTATTTGTTGTGGTTATTCTCATTGCTTGATTCCTCTTCCTCGCCTTAAAGAAACTTAATTTGATGTCCATTTTCATTGCAGAGGTGCATTTGTTAACTCTTTTTCATTTTATAATAAGATTTACTGAAATATGTTGATTTTCAAAAACCATTGTTATGAGTCTATTTTGTGTGTTGCATGTTTAAATTGTATTATTATGTTGAATGATTCTTGATTTTAGCAGAGTGGAAGTTCAAAATCACACAAATTCTCTACCTGAGATATCATCATCGTTCAAGTAAAAAACTCAAACTCCTGATAATTTAGGTATGTAACTCAAATAAATCGAGATACTAATCGTAGGCAATTTCTAGCTAGGGAAAATGGAAGCATAACTAATGAGGAAGAATGTTTTGCAGATACAAAAAATCAGTGAACACAATGGAAATGACAACGATTCGTAGAGGCTTATTGAAAGACATGACAACATTCGTACAGGCAGACTTATCTTGCTTTTGAGAAGTTGTACAACGATTAACTGGTACATCTGAATGTATTGATGGAAATCTCGAAATTGCAGCAACAACAAACATTTCAAAAGCTCAAAAGCAGCCTAATATATCAAAACTCCACCATAGCAGACAATGTCAAAGACCAGACATAGAGATTACTAACTCAAAATTTCAGCCCATCATCATCCCAAGTCCCTCAACTCGTTCAAATGAACGAGCTTCTCCATCCATTGAGACGATAGATAAAGTGGAAGAAGAGAAAGCCATCAAAGAAAGAAGGTTTTACTTGCATCCGTCACCCAGGTCTAAACATGGAAATGCAGAAGAACCAGAGTTACTCACCTTGTTTCCTTTAATTTCCCCTCGTGAAACAATGGATCGTGTACAATGAGTTGAAGGATTTTGTTTCTTTAGCTAGAAACTACTTAGTAAAACATACAGTTCCTACATTACATTCTAATACTACAGATATCATAGTTTTTCTTTCAAAGGATTCGAGACAAAAATGAGACTGTTTAGTTAGTGCTCAGTTATCATAATCAGTAAAACGAAGATGCAAAATAACCACGAGCAAAATACAAGCGATTCCCACCATTGAAATGCTTACAAAATGTTTATATCCAAACAAAAAAAAATCGCTTACTGTTAATCAAGCTGATTTAGTGATATATGCTTTACATATAGGGTCTTTTCCACTTACAGTCTTTGTCAGGCAAAAATTGTTCTTATCTTTTGTCATTGTTTCACTTGTTGACATCTTCTTGATCACAATATGCATCATCACCGTCAAAGTGTGTGCGTTCTCCCCCCTTCAAAGTTTTGTTATCATCAGTTTGAGAAGTTGATAGAGTATTAGTGAACTCTGTGAATGGCACTATACTCTTTCTGGAAGGTGAATCTGCAGAGCTTAGATCTTCGTGGTCACTACGCATTCGAGTTTTGACAAGGTAGTGTGCCACAGATTTGTAACCAAGACGGAGTACCTGGAAACATGTTAACTTCCTTAGGATTGAATGCTGCAATCCCGAAAATCACTATCCTCAACTCAAACTTATAGATACATAAAAAGAGAGTTCTTTGTAATTATCAGGGCAAGCAATCTAGCCTTTACTGGTGGAACGAACCAAGCATAAAAAGGCCAAAGAGGTTACCTTTCTGTAGATTGCACCAGTTGCTGCATACCCCTTTTCACGCCTGCATCGACTGCAATTGCATATTCCTCGGCAGACGGGGCAAATCCAGTTTGCATTTTCATTTGTTTCAATGACATTCTCTCCATACCTACATGATGTGCAGGCTCAAATATTAGATCTGCAGACATTTCACATGGGCATTAAAATCATCGGGAACTGTCGCAACACCAATATGTTCGGGCTAGAAAATTAGCTACTAAAGGGAATAATACAGAAAAAAAAGGCTTAAGAGGATATCAAAGAGTTATCACCTAATGTACAGACAATCTCCACAGAATTTTCCTTGACCGAGCTTGCAATTGCTGCACGCAGTGCGTTGACCAAGAGTTTTCTGCCTGCAATTGTATCAAAGATTTTTAGGAGTTCACATCAAGTAATAAATTGAAACCAGGTGAAAGTTAGACAGACTGCATTTTGATCATAGAGAGAAGGATGTTTTTCATGAAATTGGCAGCAAAACTAATTGTTTTACAAAATTCTAAGTACTGATATGAAAAGGTAAATGCTAAATCAGAGTAACACTGCAAAATGCATTAATGATGAACACCTATTTTGCTATCTCTTTTAGACAAATATCATGAACAAAATGGTCTCAACTCTAGATGAATACAACTCATTTGAATATTCAAGTTGATATGCATGCTTGTGGACAAATTTCTTTAACAATATTATATTCAATCTTAACAACCACATGCTTTAAGCTAGCTTCCACTATGGGAAGAAAAGCTTCAATCAGACAACATAGACTTGGTCGTCTTCATCATCCCTTGAAAGGAGGCCTAAATTAGTGATGCATAGTCTAAGAAACTGTGCTCGGGGAACAGATATGACTAAATGATAAACTAAGCAATAGAACAACATAAAAACGGACAGTGAGAACAAATGTTTAGACCTGCACTGATGGCATGACTTGCCATTATCAGGATCATATACACGCTGACCATCTTCATCATAACCATCAAAATAGAGAGTCCAAGCATTCTGGCAATCACCTAAAAGCTTTTCATGTTCCTCTGTGTAGAACTCAGGGTTTTCACCTTCTCCTATGTTAATCTCCACATCCTCTGTTGATACCTTATCTGTCCTGGGAACCCTCTCTTCTTTGTAACTAACTGGAGGCTTATCCTTCAACCTAAATACATGTAAACATCATTTGATAAAGAACAACTTTCAGGAGTATTTTGAAAGACATCTCATGAAAAAAGGTGATCATAGGAAAAAGAAAACATCATACACGAACTAAAGCATAAACGAGCATTCGTTTGGTTTCATGAAATATATACACAAAACTTTCGCAATTTTCTTTTCCGTTATCACAATAAGTCAAACATATCTATTATCATGCTTTTCCTTTGAATACTGCTTTGATTAAGGGTCTTTCAAATACAACATCTCTACCTCAGACTCGTAGGGATAAGGCTTGCATGCACTCTATCAAACACTTGGGTATATTGTTGTTATTTACATTTATTTCCAATCAAACACCAAAATATCAGCATATAGACAACATTTTATATCCATTAAAGACTGCAATAAGAACAAACCCAACTCAACCTTTTCTCCTACTTTTTTGGAAAATCAAAATCAGGGCCAGCCAGAGGGTCAAAACACTAAATCAGGCCTTTGGGGCCTCAAGCCACAATTTTTTTTTTCATCTGGTGTTCGATACTTCGTTAAATCTCCCAATTTTGAGACACCCATGGCCGGATTATAAAGCTAGAAAAATTTGTTTCATTTTAAAAAACTCGAACCCGAAAACTCTAGTTAAGGATTTATGAGAGTCAATACCTAAAAGAGCGGCGAGGTGGGTCATCAGTTGACACCGCCTGGCGGCTAATTCGAGGAGTGGTGAGTTTCTTGGAAGGGGGATTTAGTTTTTTTGTGAGTTCGAGAATACCAAGTCTGTGCAGTCTCTCTTTGTTCTCTTTGATTCTCTCAGCCCTTTGCTTCTCATAATCTACTGCTTCTGCTGCTCCGTCATTGGGTTCTTCTTCAGCTGGTGCACCTCTTTTTCTTCCTGCTTTCACCATTGTTAGCTTTCTACAACCCTTCTGTGTTCCGTGTGTTACTGAGAACCCAGAAATAGGGAACAGTGATGGCCAATGGTACAAAACAGCTCAGTATTTTTATTTGTTTTGAAATCTTTAAAAAAAAAAAAGAATTATTTGCTCCCTCATTTTGAGTTTCCCTCTCTTTTTTTGGTACTAGGACTACACTTTTTGGTCCATAGGGATAATCACAACCCACAATTAAATAAAAAGAAAAATGGTCAAAAATACCCTTGTACGATGGTTTATGAAATCGGGTATTTTTGTTTAAGGGTTGCTTACCTTTTTGAATAGAAGGATGTGGGAGAGCATAGGTTATTTCGATAAACTGATGTATGAGTTGAGGCTTTTCATGTCTTGTTCACCCTTCCAAAAAGTAAGGGTTCAAGGCTACGTATCGGTTGATTCGATTCGATTTTAAAGTTTATCGGTTTAACTTATTGGTTATCAATTTATAGAGATGCTAAACCGTTAATGAACCGTTAAGATATTTGCTTATCGGTTTGATTGTTATTGGTTGAACCGTTTAAGATTTGACACAAAAAAAATATTGAAAATCACTTAAAACAAGGTGACAAACCAAATAAACCATGCACATGAGTTCACAAGTTACATCTTGCTCAAAAGCAAACATTTTTACATTGTAGAATAACAAGTGTTTGAGATAACAAAAAATAAAAGTAGGAAACCAAACTCTAAGTAAGGGACTTTATATACAAAATGGTATAATATATAACTATTTAATTTACTATCGGTTAACCCGTTAAGAAAAAGTCTCAAACCTAAGAACCGATAACCCGATAATAAAAAAAATCAAAACCGTTATTAAAATCGCTAAACCAATAACCCTAATAAACCAATAACTTTTTTTTCAATTCAAATTATCAATTTCGATTCAGTTTTGAACAACCCTAGTTCATTGGGAGTCTTTGGGAAATTGTGTCCAAAATAGGAGTATGTTGCAATAATTTCATAACGATGAGGGATATTTGATTTGATAGTATAACGAAGGATAAACCTAACTAGTAATAAACAAAAGTAGAGTTTTTTTTTTTTACCCTTTCCCTAAATAAAGTCCTATATTATTTCATACGTTATAATTTGTTTGATTTTGATTTGAGATGAGCGGGTTTCTATGTCTACACCATGATTTCTATACATTATTTTTCATCCAAAATTGATTTTTTTTTCCTTCATTAAAAAATTTAATATGTTACATCTTCATAAACTCCCATTATTATCGAGTTAACTCAAGTGTGTAATGTTTCAAAATACGTTTTAATTTTGTAGTTCTAAACATAATGTATGTAAAGTTTGAACTAAAAAGATGTAAAGAAAAGGAAAATGAACATTTTCTTAAAACAAACTAGAAAGAAAAGTAAGATAAATATTTGAAACGGAAAGAACACTAGTTATTGCTATAGTGTCCGATTTCATCTATATTCTTCTAGTTTATTTGTGTTTTTCGAGTTCCAATTTAGCAAAGAGTTTGTCCTCTTCATGTTTGGATTTGAAGAGTACATCTTAATAGGGTGTTGCGACGATCATCATGATTCATGAAGAAGCAAGTCCATCCTTGAGCGACATAATGATACCAATAGATCAAAATCTTGAAGATTTGAATTGTATTGCAGCTTTTCGAGAAGAAGATATTGTCAAGATTACTCGAAAGATTGCAGAAGAAGACAGAGGTATTCAAGATCCCCTGTACGACTGCTTCAGTGCTTGTAAATGTACATATTTTGGTCGTTAATAGAATATACTGTTTAACCAAAAACAAAAATCCAAGAATGTAGTCCTATTCCAAATCCCAAGCATATGGCCAAGTAGTCATTGTCTTGTATCTTCGAAGAATGAATCCGGTATTTCCAGAGGAGAAGACAATGTTGAAACACATTTGAACTGTTACACGAAAAATCATACAGTTCGCATCAGACTACTGAACTATGACGGTATTTACAACAAAATCATCAATTATCAAACACACGCGGAATGATACCTTATGCAGCTTGTATTTGTCCCTCACAGCTGCCAAAGCACTTCCTCTTCTACTTAATTGCAAGTCGTGTATGATAAGAACACATTCCTTTAGATCCACTGGTCTATATCCCGAGCAACGTTGAAGGGCCAGACTCTGTATAATGAATAGAGTTAACTCAGCACTTAAACATATCAAGAAACTAAACATAAGTGAAGTTTGAATCAAATTAAAATCCGTACCCAAGGATCTGACTTTGGCTGTAATGTGAACCTTGAAAGAAATATCACAGCAGCAGCTACCAAAGACGGCAAGAATTTCACACAGTTGTAATCCAATAAACTTAACTCTGCTAGGTAGTAGCCGAGAAACTCTAACTGCAAATTGTTTTTCTGTAAAAAAAAAAAAAATTAGCAAAGAGTTAACGCGAACACAATTCAATTGAAAATCATAATGTTAGTGTCATATTTAAACACTTACTTTGTAATCTTCTTGAGCAATTTTGTGAAATCGTCTGCATACCAAAGCAAAAAAGAACGGCCATCTCAGTCGAGAACCCACAGATCATTACAAATGCACGTATAGTTACTCGCAAAACAACTACCTACCCGAGAAATGTTTTGATTGTGGGATTTCCCATTTCAAATTTGAGGCATTTTAGCACATCAGCCTCCATCTTTACCATCTCTTTCTTTGAATATGTATTGTCTGTAATATAACAAAATTCCCCAACATCTGGAGGATTAATCTCCTCGTACTTCCTGATCATTATCAACAGATTATATTAGATTCACAAGCAAAAAATCACCAGGGAGGCGGGGGGAATAAAACCAGTTCTCGGCTCAAGTACTTACGCAGCAATGAGCATAGCAGAAACACCCAAAAGCTGAAGTTTCTTCCTAGGAATGACATTCACTGATAAGAATCTATCAATGTAGGAAACAGCAAGATACAACGTGTCCGAAAGTAGCTTGTATTCATCGGTAACTTCCACCAGCCAGTCCACCAAAACTCCTCTCATATTAGCACTCACATCCTTCTGAACCTTCTCAAGGTAATCTGGCAATGGTCTTCTCTTTTTCTCAATCTGATTCGAAAAACCACAGAGTTAGTCAAAAACTCAAAAACCCAACAATCAAGATTTGATAAAAATCCAATCTTTAGACTACCCATTTCCAAATTCATCCGTAAGAAACCAAATCAAGCTCTATTAGACAACACCCAAATAAATAAAGATTCAAAAATTTATAGAAAAGAGTAAATAAAAATGCACTTACCTCCATTTGATGAAGATAATGATATATATCAGAAGCATAAGCAGTACACATCTGTGGGTCATCATCAGAAGTTTTGAGGTTCCTCTTAATAATCTGTTTACATTTGGGTCTCAGAGGCTCAGAAACAAACACCTTGTCTTCAATCTGATTGATACCCA
The DNA here is from genome assembly GCA_022817965.1 of Solanum lycopersicoides. Lineage (NCBI taxonomy): Eukaryota > Viridiplantae > Streptophyta > Magnoliopsida > Solanales > Solanaceae > Solanum > Solanum lycopersicoides. The sequence continues at coordinate 94,869,895 of CM040629.1, read as the reverse complement.
CATTACACAGATCTTGAATCTCACTCAACACAACTCTCTTCTTGTTGGGTTGTTGCAACTGCTGAACCATTGCTTCTGCTGCTCTTTTCTTGGCCAATCGAGTTACTCTTACAATTTTCTTGGTCTGCCATTGTTTGCTGCTCCCTTTTCCTCTGTGTGTATGTATGTATATATATATGGCGCCATAAGGAGTTGTCTTATTGGGGCAAATTTTTGGCTAATTGTTTTTTCAGATTGAAATTTGAAAAGTGAGATTTGGATTTCCCTCCATTACATTCCCTCTTTGGGAAATCAATGGAGAGAGAGAGATGGGCTTTTTGTTCCATTGGGCCACTTTTTGTCGTTAGATAATGTTATACCTGTATAATTTGAGTGATGAATCTACAATAAAAGTAGCGTACGAGATATAGTTATTACAAAAGGTAGAGTAAAAAAAGAAATGTAGTTATTAAATAATAGAGACAAAAAAGAAGAATCGTGATCGATATGATAATGACCCTCTTATCATGAATCGTTATGGTTATTGCTATCATTGTTGGACAGGGCAAGACAAATTGACTCGTGTGCTCGTCTTGCTACCTATATGGATTTGTGGCATGTACATAATATTCAATTTTTAGTGTTGCTTAGCATAAGGTATGAGCTTTAGCCTCTATGGCGATTGGCACAAGCTCATCGCGATTACTCAGAATGAGTTCTCCGTCTGTGAAAAAAGTTAGAAGTAAGAGATGATGGCAATAAAGGAGTTTTCCTTAACAAGTTGAGTGTGGAAACCAAATGGAACTTCATATGGTAATAGCCTGAAGTTTCATAATTATACGCTTTCTATAACTATGTAACTATGTGATGGTGTTTGACTTGTCACGTGAGTTTAGGATGTTAATACGACTTATATAATATACTTAGATTGACGGAAGAGAATACTTCATTAGAGTAGTGGTTGTAAAAAGAGCAAATGTCAAATCAGAGCTAGTTAGATGAATGAATTTTCAGTATTTGTAAGTTGTACATAAGTAGAATGGTCGAATATTTTTGTAACGTCCCAAAATAGAAAGTGTGTCATATGAATTGAAACTAACGGAGTTTCAAACAAGAAAATAAGGCGTGTAAACATCAAGAATGTGTCAACTGCAGCAGCAAGACCTGTCTGGAACGTACGTTGAGATATCTTTCATTGCTCGTTTCGTCACTTTTCTTGGAGTTTTAGGTAATCTTTCAAAGCAATTGAAAGTTAGTTAATAGATCAAGAATTGTATTAATAGTAAAAATGTTGGCTTTAACTAATGTTGCAACAGGGGTAGCAGTTATAATCACTTGCTTAATACTGAAATCTTTGGGAGCTTGTCATGATGAAAGTTATGCAGTAACCGAGAGCGATCCAATTTCGCAACATCAGGAAGTGAAATCAATTTATGGAACATATGAAGAAGAAGCAAATTGTGGCAGATCAAGTTCTTCAGAGGATTTATATGATGGAAGAATATGTGTTATTTGCTATGACAATTCAAGAAACTGTTTCTTTGTTCCTTGTGGTCATTGTGCAACTTGCCAAGTATGCGCCCAAAGGTAAATTATGTGTTTTTTTTTCCACATAAGTTTCAATCTATGTTGCTCGGATTCTCCAGAAATGGGGTCATGCCTGTGTTGGATCCCTAAGTTGCTTGAACTCGGGGTGTGAGTGTCTGATACATGTGCAGATCTAAGATTGGGGGATACGGGTTCATTTGTGGACATGGGTGCGGAGATTTGGCTAAAAATATTCTTTTTTTACTATTATTTATTTTTTGATGACAAGGGAACCCGTAGCCACTGTCCTCTAGGTAAGCATAGGATAAAGTCCCGCTCCTATGCAATAACTTGCAAACTATACAAGAGATGTAATCCGCACTAGGCAAGTTTGGCGCGACGAGCTCGACCCAGAAGGCAAACCCCTTACTTTCGCTGGTAAGGGATTTCGAACTTGAGACCTCCAACATGGAAGTCTTCAGACTAAAAATAGAGTTATACAACTTAAATTATGATATAATACGTAGAAAATTTAAGAAGAAAATATATATACTATGTATTTAGTTTTCTTCAATTTCACCTTAGTTTTTGTTTCGATTACAAAAATCATTGAATCTGTTTAGAATGTCTCCCTCGAATTTGGTCAAAGTATTCAAAACCGATCGATTCGATCGGGTACGGATCTCACAGACACACCTAAGTCATGACGATACGGGTGCAACACTGAAAATGAAGAGTCCGAACTCCGAACAACCTAGTTGGGTCCTCCAAAAAAGTATTTTAGAGGATTCGGGCTAAACCAGTGGCATTTTCGAAAAGTCCGAGCAGTATAAGTCTCAATTACTTTTCATAAATTGGAAAAAAAAAAGTTATGAAGATTCTCATGATGAGAGTAGTTTCATGCAGGATCATGGATGTTGAAAATAGGTTGTGCCCAATGTGCAGAAGCCCAATTCATAAAGTTAGAAGGTTTATCATTCCCTAAATTGGAAGCCTTTACCTTATGCAACTGAAATGAAATATTACTATCGAAATTGAATTGTACATCCAAATAATCCTAAGAAGATATATATGTATTCATTACGCGTACAGACTTGACGGAGTTAAGTTTTATTGAAGAATCGTTTTGTCTGAATTCTTTTTCTTTTTCTTGAGACATTTTAATAAAGTTGTGAAGATATGTAATAAGCACATGAACCTTTAGAAATTCGAGGACAATTCATGGTTCATATGCTTAGTCAGAAAAATAATCCAACAAAGTCCATGAATATTCACTTATGACTTAATTCGTGGGAAAATTGTACGAAATAGCAAACTATTAATTTAAATTAAATGTTATAGTCATAATTTCTTTTGTTTGTAATTCGCAACAAACATTCCATGTTTTTGACCATCCCATTTGTATATCGAAATATACAAATGCATGACCCATTTTGTATACAAAAATAAACAAATGTAGGATCCATTTGTGTACCGAAATATACAATTAGATCGAAATATACAAATGCAGGACCCATTTGTATATCGAAATATACAAACGCAGGATCCATTTGTATACCAAAATATACAAATAGATCAAAATAAATAAATGCAGGAATCATTTGTATACCGAAATATACAAATAGATCCAAATACATATTTTTTTTATATATATTTATACTGAAATATACAAATTAATAGTCATAGCAAACATAAAGCTTGTTATGGAACGCAATTATACAAGCTATAACTATAACATACAAATATGATTTTTACGTTTTCTAAACTTAAAATTTACTCAATGAATAATCGAGCTCTTTATTATTTATTCAAAAATTCAAATATGTGAACGCAAAATATTATCTACTTTATTGTTGTTTTTCTATATGTTAAAAGATAAAATTTTAACATGTCAATTTCAAATACGTGGAAACAAAATATTTTCGTACTTCAAGAATTGTTTTTCTATTTATTAAATTAAAAGATATGATCTTAAAATATTTTGCAAGATCAACTTGTTTTAAAAAACTCTTTTTTTGCTTTGTTTTTTGAACCTTATCAACAATTCCAAAAAATGCCCATTCTTTCCTCTTCACTAAAAATTCAATTTTAATAGACCTTTAATCTATTAATAATGATGACATACTCTACCTTACTCCTACATAATTGAGAGCTTAAAATATAACTAAAACATTAACAGACTATGCATTGCATAAATAGACTAGGCATATTTTTACTCTTAACATTTGTTATTTTGATAAAGATATTCATTAATAGTTTGAATTTCCGATGTCCGGTTTCGGATCACATATCGCAAAGCTCATTCTGGGTGACACTTTCCCTCCCAAGGGCAGGTTCTTATGCGTTACTCACCCGTCCGCCACTGGAAACACCGTTTCCCGTGTTTCCCGTCCGACTTGCATGTGTTAAGCACAAAATTTTCTTCATATCTAGAGGTTGAACTCGAAACTTGTGATTAAGAATGGAGCAGTGTCAGTGTTGCACCACTACTACCTATGTTGGTGGGCCATGCTATTAACCCTAGTTTGACAATACAAGCATGCTTGGCACCTTGCCATTCACAAAAGATACTTATACAACATTTTAGTATAAATAATGATCAAGTGAGCAAAGTTATCAAAAAGTCTTGTTTGCTTGTATTTACATCAACAATGGAAATTTCATATTACATCCTCATCTTCACTTTCCTATACTTGCTAAAGAACCATTTCCTTAGAAAATTCCAAAATCTCCCACCAAGTCCCTTCATCTCTTTGCCCATTATAGGCCATCTATATCTACTCTACAAAAAACCACTTCATAAAACATTAGCCAACATCTCAGAAAAACATGGTCCTTTGCTTTACCTTCGATTTGGATCGCGTCCTGTCCTGGTTGTCTCCTCCCCTTCTCTTACAGAGGAATGTTTCACCAAAAACGACGTTGTTTTTGCCAATCGTGTGAATCTGCTTGCTGGAAAACATCTTGGTTACAACTATACCACCCTTGTTTGGGCATCCTATGGTCAACATTGGCGCAACCTAAGAAGGATTGCTACTCATGAAGTTTTGTCCACTCAGAGAGTTCAAATGTTTGCTGATATCCGTAGAGATGAGGTTCGTGCTCTGCTGCAACGACTCCTAAGGGGGAAAACCAGTGGTGGAGATACTAACACAAACGTGGTGGATATGAAGGCGGCTTTCTTTGAGATGACACTGAATATCTTGATGATGATGATTGCTGGGAAAAGATACTATGGTGATTCTGCTGGGAAATTGGAGGAATCTAGGAGGTTTAAAGAGATTGTTATCGAAACTTTTCAAGTGAGTGGTGCAACAAATATAGGAGATTTTGTGCCGCTTCTTAAATGGATAGGAGTAAACAAACTTGAGGATAAGGTGAAGTTACTGCAGGAGAAGAGGGATAAATTCATGCAAGAATTGATTGAAGAGCACAAGAACCGACGAAAGGGATCTTCTGTGGAGCAAAAGAACAATACAATGATTGATGTTCTCTTATCCCTCCAAGATTCAGAGCCTGATTACTACACGGATGAAGTGATAAAGGGCATGGGAATAGTCATGTTAACAGCAGGGACTGATACTACAGCTAGCACAATGGAATGGGCATTATCACTTCTTCTAAACAATCCTGAGGCACTAAAGAAAGCTCAAAACGAAATAGACACTCACCTTGGAGAGGCATCAAGATTACTTGATGAGTCAGACCTTGCTCAACTCCCTTATCTCCATGGAATCATAAATGAAACTCTCCGATTGTGCCCAGCTGCTCCATTACTTGTGCCACACGAGTCCTCAGATGAGTGTGTTGTTGGAGGTTTTCGTGTACCCCGTGGGACAATGTTGCTAGTGAATTTGTGGGCAATACAAAATGATGCTAAGTTGTGGGACAGGCCAAATGAGTTCAGACCTGAAAGGTTTATCGATATCAAAGGGCAACGAGATGGGTTCAGACTAATACCATTTGGATGTGGCAGGAGAGGATGTCCAGGTGAGAATTTGGCAATGCATGTGGCTGGTTTGGCTTTAGGATCACTTATTCAGTGCTTTGAATGGGAGAGAGTAAGTGAAGAGCTGGTTGACATGACTGGAGGACCTGGACTCTCTATGCCCAAGGCTATACCATTGCTAGCAAAATGTAGGCCACGCCAAAATATTGACAACCTTCTTGCTCATTTGTAATCACAGTTCTCACCTGCACTTTCGCTTTCAGACACAACTAAAAAATGCAGAAAAACGACGTTACATTTGTCTATGAACACTTACAACATAAACATAGGCAAAGTAACATCTAATCTCAAGTAGCCTGCTAATTGTTCACAGCTTGCAGGGCAGATCAGTGTAATTATTGGAGAGGCAAGCTTCCTGTTCTAGCATATCTCTTCTTTACTTCCTAATACAACAACTACTACGTCTCAATCCCAAACTTCTAGTTGCTAATAAATAGTAACATCTAAATTATGTTACACCTTCTGCTTTTGTTTGTGCAATACTTGAATACAAATATCAATCAATTTATGCAATGAAGTTGATACTCATGTACGAACATGCATCGGCATTCATCAAACAAGACTTCATTACTATGGTGGTTATGACTAATCATGTATGTTTTTCTATATGCATACCAGCTCAATGTTTGATCAATCATAGAAGGAGGGGAAGAATAAATTAAAAGACAAAACATGTCTCAGTGTACATCAAAACTTTGATGACTGCATCAAATCAACATTGAAGTACTATCATTTATAAAGAAACATACATAAACCACAGGAAGCTGGAGTAATCATCCAAGAATCAAATGAGAAAATGAAGGCTCTCATATTTCATAAGCAGAATAACATTTAATATTTTCTATAACAAGGATGGATTCCTTTTCCGCTTATTATATAACATTTAAGAATAATTCGCGGTTAGTTCAAAGCATAGTAGTTCTGTTCTCCTTCTCAGCAAATCATGTTCTTAACAGGTTAACTTGGCCACTAGCCATAATTGCTACAAGCAAACTATTCAAAAAGATGTAAAACCAAAACTGAACCAGATTATAGTCACCAAAATAAATGTTCTCACTGTTCTCCTGGCGTCGTATACAGAAATGCACTTGTTTTCATGGTTAGTACATTTCAACATGCACCATTGATTATCATCTTAGCTCCACCTCCTTCGATCTTCTTCCTCATCCACTGGAGTGTACCATGGTGGTCTTTGCTTTGAGTTGCTCAATCTGTAGTTCAGGAGAATTTCTTCATTACTAATTGCTCGAGTTGCCACAAGAACGAGCGTCTTTAGAACAGGGACATCTAATCCATTCTTGCCAGACTTCCAAGATTTGAACCAAAAGGTGCCAAACCTCCTCATGTTTGCTTCTTCACCATTTCCAAATGAAATATTGGGTATATAGGCTCTCATGTGCTTCTCTGGAAGAGGAAAGTCATAAGGGCATACCATTACATTTGGTACCATGTCCCTTGCTGGGTGGTTGGCAAAGTGAGCAAAGGCTAGAGGGTTTCTCCTTTCCAGCACTTCATGGTTGCCTCCTAGACGTGTTCCATCCAATGGCTTACTGAGCATTTTCCATATTCGCTCAGAACCCTTTCCATCATCTTGCATGATGTGCTTAGGCTCAGGAAGAGACGACCCATCCCATACTTCACGAGATTCACCACCAGCACCCCAGGGCTGTGCATTTATCACAGTTCCATCATACCGTGTGATCAAATATGAATTTTGGGCGTCAACTCTTGGATATCCAGGAATATAGCGGTAGTATGCAGGGGAGTAGATTACACCAGGATAGACTGCTAACACAGTACCAACATCAGCTTCACCATGTATGAATAAACCTTGCCCAGCATCCTCATGTGGAATTTGAGAAGGTTTGACCTCGAGAGTATAGCCCATAAGATCCTTTAAACTCTGTGAAACCTCTGTGCGCTTCAATGGCTTGCTTTCAGGTATAGCTGTGCTGAAAGCAGAACAGTAATCAAAATCCAGGGACAATGCAGCTAATTCAACTAATCACACTTGCAGAGAAAAAGAAAACTTTTGTCCAAGACACTGGAAAGCTTGAATATAATCTATGTGCGAACACCAAAAAGATACAGGAATTATGATCTTATGTCATAGCGCACTTTTCAAGAGTTTATTGTACACAACTTATGAGAACTGTCCAACAAATACTTACGGATCCACATTTCCAGGACATAAACTTCTATGAACAACCAAAATGTTTAGATGACAAAATTCACTTAATTTGAAGAAATTCCGAAAAAAGCATCATTAGCCTTATATATGTTTTTTTTCTACATACCGTCAGCTCAATACTTAAAAACCAAACAACAACAAAAATGTAAGTATGATCAAATCCAAAATGGTTATGAAAGCAAAATCATTTACTCTAGCTGTTATATTTGAATTTTATAGTAATCACATGTGAAGAGTATAATGCTTGTTACATTACCCAAATCAAAAAGGAAAAAGAATTGACAATTGAATAAATTAAATATTTAGTACAAGATGTATCTATTAACAAATAAACGTAAGCAAGTTACCAGGATTATATAGTGTTACTGTCACTAGCTATTACTATTGTTGTTATTCTGAAAGGACTCGTATTAATCTAGGGACTACTTTTTCCTTGATAAATAATCTAGGGTCCTTTATGAGGAAATTGTTAATAACTACAGATTCTTTCTCTCTAAAATTTTGGATAGGATAAAGGACAACATTTAAGAATCAATAACCAGAGAAAATATCAATTACACTTAAAACTTTTTTCGGACATATATTGCATTCAATTATTAGTTATTTATTATTAAAAAAAAAGCTAACTAAACTTTTTGGCTAGAAGAATCATGATTCACTTACAGCAAGAACAAAGAATAAATTTAATAAGCAAGTCAAGATCACTAGGTTGTGTACCAAAGAAATAACTTTCATTAAGGGTTCCCTTCCGTCAATCAGAATTAGCATCCTTAGTGAAAAGCAAGTAAATCAACATTTGAGTAAGGATTGTTATTGTTGAAGTGATTTTATAAAGAGTGTATTGGTATAATGATAGCCTCTGTTGTTATAGGTCGGACCGTTGGATACTGCTATAGAGAAGTAAACTATGACATGAACAGATGTTCCAAAGAAAACTCGAAATGAAGTTATAGAGGATGGTTGTTATAGAGAGGTTTCATTGTACAAGGATGGTCAAAGGCTTAAATCAAGAATCCCTAGCAAAGAAAAATCAGGAGTATACTCGCAAGTCACAATGCTAAGGTTGTAGCTGTCTCATACAGCAATAAACTAGGAGAACTAAATCATGGAACAGGCCTTTAAAAGACCCGAGTCATATAAATCAGAAACTTAAACAAGATAAAAAGGGAAGATTCCTTTAAATTTTAGCAATTGACATACACACAGCTCTGTTTGGTGAATCTAGTAAGCTAAGACGCTTGAGCTGAAGATTAAATTCCATCCACCTAATCAATTTGCAAATGATCACAATCAATTTACACATCTAATTTCAGGCATTACATTCCACGAACTAGTCTAATTAGAAACATTGAGTTCTTTTTTTGTTTTTTTATGGCTAGTAGTTGAAATTTGTCTTCCTAATCTGACATAACATAGCAAAAGCAGGATAGCAAGGGATCAACGTGTATGCTAAAGTTGGGCACCCATGAAACTTCTAACAAATTTTAGAAAAGCAACAAACTTTAAAGGTGCTAGGGAAATTCAGCTTAAGATCTTACCGCGGTGGTCCTTTAATGGAGCAGTCCTACCAATAGCAAAACTGAGCCCACTGCGACGAGGAGAAGAATTATTTTCGGAAGATGGTGTTCCCGGCTTGTCCTTGACCGTAAGATCAGGTTGTAATATGTGATCCATATATTTGCAAAAGCTTGTAATCTGGGAATGCACATTTTCTTGGACCTGCTTCTGTTGATCAGCTAGGGAGGCCTTGCCAGCCATGTCAATGATCTCCTCTGCATCAGTTTCAACGGCATCCTTCCCCAAACGATTGTAACTGAAAGGTAAAATTAATCATGCAAAGTTAAAACTGTAACTTGTGAAACTTAAAGCATAAAGGACATGCAATTTCACCATCATAGGTTTCATAAAAGCAATTCATCAGAAAAGAAATTAGTTGCAGGTAAGATCCATAGAGGACTATAATTTATTGGAACCCCTTGCCCCGCTGGATTGGTATATATTGCAACTAGTGTTAAAGACATAAAGCAACAGTTCTCTTAAGAAGAAACAAAAATGAAAATGTGGAATAAGGATTGTTGGGTGATGACTCGAGTAAAATCCTAGCTCTTGAAAGAAGGAAAACATTCATCAGTACTTCAACTAGTCCTGTACATGTATGTCAGCATGGAGAAAAGACCTTACTCAACTCAAAACAATTTAAACTTCCATCATCATACAAAATATGACCTAACCAGAAAAAATGTAGAATATCCTTATAAAACCTCTTTCCTTTCATAAATAATGAGGTAAACTTTCATAACGTTATCTATTTACAATGGAAACCTATTTATGTAACCCCTGCCCTTTATGTTTCACTTGTTAAAACAAATCTTATAAGGTTGCATATTTATATATTAAATGAAAAACTTAATAGCCTGTAGAATTGTTTTTACATGAAGGAGCCCATCCTGGTTAATCAAATTACTCATACAGAAAGCTGAATCAAACTGACAATCTTTTCATTATAAAAGTGGCTTAACGAGGAAAAGTACAAATGATGCAGCCAAACAATTTGGTTCTGCCAATTCTTGGTACAAGCATCAATGATAAAGCTATGTTCTTGCAGTAAATTTTAAAAAGTACAGCTAAAACCCAGAGTTGATTGACTTATTTATATCTAAAACGCAATTAAGTTGTAGTTGTCTCACCAATCTATTTACAAGAAACAACAGCATCATAAGACAACAACATTACTTTTCTTTCAAGTGTTGAAAAGGGTCCTTACCTAGTGTACAGGAAGAGGCGGTTTACATCAGCTTCAAACTGTAGACTCCTTGGATCTTTAGCAAATGTGGGACTTTTAACAAGAACTTTAACTGCCTAAAAATCATTTCAGAAAGCAAAATACTTCAACTTCAGGAGATTAGATACATCAATATTCAACACAATACAACAAGTACATACCATATTTTTAAATCACAAATACCATAAAAAAGTATCACTCCCTTCGTTTCAATTTCTGTCTTACTTTCCTTTTTGTCCATTTCAAAAAAAGTCTCTTCCCTTTTTTGGCAACTTTGCAGTTCTAACTTTGCACGTGCATGTTTAAGACCACAAATTAAACCATATTTCGGTACATATCTTTATTTAACACCACAAGATTCTAAAGTCTTAGTATTTACTTTCTTAAACTCTATAAGTCAAAACCAGATAAATAAACTGAAACAAAGAGTATTGTATATCACAAATTCAAAAGTTCAGATCACAAGATTCAAAACTCATTCTTTACTTTCTTAATCTCCGTACCAAGATTCAAAATCAAAACAAACAAATTGAAACAAAGGGAGTATTATACATCATAAATTCACAATTCCTATAGTTAAATCAATAAAAGATAAAAACTTTTTGACTCTCCAACAATAAAGTTGTGATTTTTATTTGAGCAAGGAAGAACCCCACAACCCCATATGAATAAAAATTGAATTTTTATTATAAGAACCTATTGAGACCATTAAAATTACATGTCCAAGTTTCAAGATTACACCTTTGAACAGTACATCAAATTTAGGAAAGAAGTTTCAGTTGAGCAATGTGAGAAACAAAGTATACCTCTTGAAATTTCTGAAAAAGGGAAGCCATGAAAGAACTGGTGAGCTGCTTGCTGCCCTGCAACCCTTTGAACTGAAATTTGCGGCGCTGTATTTGATCTGATGGAAGAAATGTAGGGAGGTTTGTGTAATATATTGAAATGAGAGGGGTCAATTTGAATTATTGAATTCTTAATAATATATTTATCTAAAAGCACTAAAATTAGTGATTTGATTAACCATATGAATACCTTTTTAAGAAAAGAGAATTTGTAAATGCTAATTTTATTTTATTTTTGATTTTGCAGACGATTTTATTTAAAATGTTATATCTGTTGAAAACATACCGACCTCCATTCACTTTTATTTCTCCACTATTTCAAAAATAGATTCTTATTTTTTACCGTCGCTTTTAACTTTTAACGCATTGTTTGCTTTTATTAATACCCCCACTCATATCAATCATTATTTATTAAGATTTAATTGTGCTTTCATTTGTCTTAATTTGCAGATGTAGTGAAACAAACACTAAATTTAATTCAAATATTGCAATCTTGTTGTATTTCAATGTTATTAGTCACAACTCACAATTGATGAAAATTTGAGCAAAGTTGATTAGAATTGCTTGAAGCATTTTTTGGGTGTTATAAAGTCTTATAAACTATAGAAAAGTGAAGAAAGAAACACCAAATGGAGAAGATTTTGTAATGGTCATTGCAAGAACAGAAAAAAATGAACATTAACTTGCTTGTATAAGTGATGAAAGACAGGACCAGAAGGGCTAGGATTTCACCTTGCACCAACGTTAAATGGATCGAATAACAGGGACACAGAAATAAGATTGCTGGTGTACCTAATCGTGTTATACATAACCGTTACTGCAATAGACAACAGAACAGGGAGAGAAGCCTGAACATCGAAGAAGAAGAAGAAGAAGAAGAAGAAGAAGAAGAAGAAGACGGAGCTTAGACTAATATCCAGATAATGAATAATAGCACACTATACATGATGTCGCGGGTCAAATAGACCTGAAATGGTTCACTTCTGTGGATGCAGGTTTTGAACAACATTTTACCTGCAATCCTTATAATACAACAGTAATTAGCCACTACTAGTGGCACTTAAATTGGCAGGATAGAGGTTAAGGTATTACTGCAACAATTTTAGTGCAATCAGTTCCAGCTTTCACTTCATATAACTCCAATAAAATCACCTGCCTGTATACGGTACAATTGATAGGCAGTTGTTTGTTGATCTTTCGAACCCTGCAAGCTTTTTCTTCGTTTGCAGGAATATAGGCTCGTCACTCAAATATGGAACCCCAATAAAACTGCAGAGCAAGAAGGAAAAAACATCAATTTGACGGTTCCAATTAAAGAAAAGTAAAATTCTTGATGCTACAACGAATGTTCTGTCTCTTGCAAAAAAGATCCCATTCGTAGTGAAAGGCAAAATGAAATACAATCTTTTCCCCCGAACCAGGAAAAAGTTAAATAGGTAAGGTCAGAAATCAGAACCATAGACAAGTAGTATTAACGGAAATAGAGGATGAAGAACTAGCTAGTTGTTAATCTTTAACATAGATCACGAACATGGTAAGTCACTAAAAAGGGCAGCCTAGTGTACTAAGCTCCGGTTATGCGCTGGCCCAAGGAAGGGCAGAAACACATCTGGTCCATTTCAACAGCATAAGAAATGGGGTCATAGGAAATGAACGGAAACATCAAATCTGCTTGAAGGTTTTACTCAAGCTTCTATGTCAACAAGTAAGAAGATAAAGAAACAACGTGAGAACACAAGAGAGCTTATGTTATCACCTGCCCAGAATTTTGCTGCAACAGTTATACATTTCAATATGTTATTTGGAGGGAACGACACTTTTCTGTGGTTAACCAACTGTATTCAGGTGCCACAAGTAATTTCTTTTACTTTTAGCAGAATGAAGAAAGAAAGAAAAATTAGAAGAATCATTACCCCAACCAAAAAGCATAAATGGAACCAGACTTCTAGATTATATGTCTCACGGCAGAGAAAACCCTCAACAGCGGTGAAACTATATATAGAATCAACAGAATGAACTCTGCCAAACTATTATTGCTTTACTTTAATAAGGTATACGCTTTTATAATTTTCTATCAAAATAATGAAAGGTCAAGGAAAATATAAGATTTTTTTTACAAATGAAAGATAAACAAAGATTATTATGGATAAACAAGTTTGAGTTAGCACTCACCAATAAAGAAAATTAGAAGAACCACAGAAGAAACCATTTGAACAGGTCGATTGTATTTCACATAATACTGAGACCTTTGCAGCTGCCGTTGTACTGCTCCATACCAACCATCGAGTTGCTTCTGATACCTTTCATCACAACAATCAAGGCAACTTTTACTCCTCTCACAACATGTGTTAATTCCCTACATCAGAAAATCAAATTCAACATGAATTAAGGACATCTATAAATGATGAAGAAAATATACAAGTATTTATTAGGACAATTGATAATAAAATCCCTTTCTTCCAAATTTATTCAACCTCAAAAGGTAAAACTATATGATTTTTAATCATGATTAATTAGAAATGTTATATTATATAGTTTGACTATATTCATTATGTTTTTTGATGAAGTTGACTATATTCATTATGTTGTCATATCTAGCTTTTAGTTGTTCTAGTTTTGTTTCCAAACTTGACTTAATTAACATAATAACAACAAAATTGAAAAACCATGAAAAAAGAGTCTAAGTGTGTCACGTAAAATTGGAATGAGGAGTATCAGTGTCAGAAACTTCAGAACAAATACACACCCTAGTCAATGGCAGAGACTGTGGCAATGTACAATCAGCTTCTTGATGATCATCAGAGTTGAACCTCAGCTTCCTGTAACCATTCTTTGGCCACTTCAACTTTGTGGCAGATTCCACGCAATTCAACAGGCCTTGAATACTGGGTATCTTGCGGGGTGGTGGTACAGGTTGTTTACTACAAATGTCATCAGCAACTGCAATCTTCCAAGCACTAATATCACCACAAGCACTTGCTGTCTTCCGGTGCCCTGAATACATCTCATCCTTGGTGTCAACTTGACTCCCGTCCACTAAGTTAGACGAACTTTTTGAATACTCTGGCATTCGTTGCTTGCAATCCTCTTCCCACAAAGCTGGTTTCTGCTCAACTTCGTCAACTTTTACAGAGGATTTGTCTGAAAATGAAGAAGAGGTCGACGGTCCTGAGAGAAACACGGCTAGTTCATCGAGTTCCCTCTCGTCCAAGCGCACCCATTGATTGCCTTGTGAAAAAGCTGATTCATTTAGACTCTTCTCTACTTTCTTAATCTGATTATCCATGGCAATAACAAATTCACCATGCCTTTCTTTAGCATCATCAGTTGAAGTATTATTGTAGCTCGAACTAACTGCCCGATCAAATTCCTCCAACTGCATTAACATTAAGAAATTCAACTTTATTACATCCAACATTAACACCCTATATGCGAGTACACATGTCACTCTAACATTAACACCCTATATGCGAGTACACGTGTCCTTTAATCTTTTTTTTTTCTTTCTGACGTTTCTCTTCATCTGTTATATTCCTTCTATGGGGCACGGGGAGCTGTATTCGGGAAGGAATCGTACCTGCCATTTAGCAGTGCCAAGGGTAGTCCTTAGGTCTCTGCATAGCTCGTTGGAATTCCAACGTCCAGAAGTGTCCTTCAACGCATGAATCCATGTTCTATAAGTTGATTCCATCCTTGAAAAATCAAATTAAACAAACATTTCAACAAAAAGAACAAAACCCCACAAACCAAAACCAACAAAAGCTTCAAACTTTGCACCACTATCATAAAGAAATTCACACAAAATCCTTATCCACGAGGTCTCAGGTTCGAACCCCCAAACAAAAACACTAGCTAATTTTATGGTATCACGTGGAATAAGTCGAGGTGCACCAAATCCCGCCCGAACACCACCATCATCAACAACAAAAAAAAATATTTAACTCACAACAAAACTAATCCAAAACCTCCCAAATTTATTTATTTTTAAAATCAACCAATTACCCATCATCTATATCCATTCCACTCTACAACAGCTCATTTCATTTCAATACCAGTAAATAACTTGACCTTCCAAAACAAACTATTGATTTTAAAACCCTAAAAAACACAAATTAGCAAAAAATTCAGAAAAAATAACCAACAATTACAAAAAAAAATCAAAAAAATGTAAAATTACCTGTCGGCAGATTCCTGAACCTCTTCTGCAGCAGAGAAGAACGGATCTTTCTCCCATCGATCAAAATATGAACCCATATCCTTCAACCCCCAAATCGAAATTTTCACAAAAAAAAATAATAAAATCCCAAAAAAATTGGGAAAATCCAAAATTGATTCAATCAACAATTTATAATTTAATCAACAAAAAACAATGAACCAATTTGGATTTGCTTGGATCAAATTTAAAGTAGAAGAATCTTTTTTCTTCTTTTTTTTTTTGATCAATTTGGTAAGGTGGGTATGGTTAACAGTTTGCGTCAAATGCATGATGTATTTAAAAAGTACATAAATAAAAATTTTATTATAAAGTTTTTATAAAATAATAAGGTGGTGTTCTGACTAATACAGCATATTAGATTATTTTATTAAAATTTATATATCATTTATACACAAGTAAGGAATAATTGTATTCGTCAAACAAATTTTAGATATATAATAAATTACTCAAACATTTTTTAATTCAAGGGAAATTTGAAATCATTAGTGATATTTAATCTATTTTCAAATTATTGAGGAAGGGATGTGGCTAATTTTATTTTATTTTTTAAGCGAAGACTATTTAAATAATTCGTATTGTATATTTTAAAATGTTATATATAACGTATGAAAGAAAGAAATAAAGATATTGTTTTGTAATATAAATAATATTGGAATAAATAAGGATTATAAATTAAGTTAATTTTTGCTTTGCTTGTGTTTATAGTTTTCATAAAATCTAATATTTATTAAATAAATAACTTTTATTCCTTTAATTTAATTTATGTAAAAGAAAATTTACACGTTTTGAATGGATTTTAGCTAGCCGAAGATGAATGTCAAATACGACCTCTCCTTAGGGAGTTAACCGTGCGGTCAAAACAAGTGTGCATAAAAAATAATAACTAAAAAACTATGTTCGAGTAAAGTTGACAGTGGTATTTCATTCGATGTTCGATATTTTTATCGAAAAAAGTTAAGTTTGAATTCGTATATTGTATATCTTGAGGGACAACACTTTTGATATTGTAATTGTTTGCCTTCGAACTTAAGATCTCTAATTATTGTTGAAAGAATATGTGACTGGTGTTTAGTTCAGTGTCCGATATTCATATTACAGGACGACTAAAGTTAATGGGGTCTGATATATCCCTCAATTTTGTCACTTAGAGCTGATACACCATATAAATGGCTCACATATAGACTTTCATAACAATGGGAGATATCAGCTCTAAATAGCAAAGTTAAGGAAGTATATTAGATCATTTCCCCCGTATTAAGATCTAAGAGAAAAATGACAAATATACCCAAGAATTATCTTAAATGATATGCAGATGCCTTCCGTTATACTTTGCGACATTGGTGCCCCTACCGTTCAAAAACTAGAACATATATATCCCTTTATACTAATGGACTGCGACACGTGTGCCTATTTAGTCTTCCGTTAGAGTGAAATGGCATATATGCTCTAGTTTTTAAACGACAGGGGCGCACCAATATCTCAAAAATATGACGAAGGATATTTGAATACCAATTATAATAATTTGAAGATATATTTATCCTTTTTCCCAAAATTTAAATTTAAGATCTTCTGATTAAAGATAAAGAAATCTCGATTATATATTCCATCACCATTCATGTTGATAGTTGTGTGAAAGGTGTTTGATGTTTGGAGTAACATAAGCATTAAACAACTTTGATGCTGACATTTTTTGGCACTTCATGGTTGTTACCTATAGTGAAAAGCAATTGACAATGAATTATAATCAAATTTTTTCTTCTTTAAAATAGACTGTTAGGTGCTTTAATTTGTCTTTGTGTTGATTATTTCACTTCAGAACATGTTAATGTCTTATAAAGTTAGCCCTTCATAAGATGTCTTATGCTCTAGCTTGTAGACATTGTAGATTATGTATTTTTATCGATAAAATATCATGATAAAGTAATAAATATTGTTCTATCGTTAATCATAAATCTCGTAAATTTAAAATGAATTTCTAAAATGTAAGTCGAGTTTTAACAAACGTGAACTTGAAAATACTTTCTAGATCAACTTCTTTTGAATTTTGGGACCAAATGGTTTGAATTGGAGCCCCCCTCATAAGATAGTAACTTTGATGTCCAGCTAATGACCCTTCAAATGATCTTATCAATTAAAGGTTGGCATTAAATAATAGACAGTACTCTTTTAAAGGTCAAAGGGACCTCTAAAATACTTCTTCCGTTTTATATTAATTGATTATTATACTAAAAATAATTATCTCGTATTAGTTGATCATTTAATTAGATTAAAAAAACATTAATTGATTTTTCTCATATTACCCTTGTAATTAATTCATTTACAAAGTATTCACATTTGTTTGTAAAATTTGAAAGTTCTGGAGAAGTGAATTGATAATACTATCGTTTTATTTTAATAATCGATTAATATGAGACGTTAAAAAATCTTTTTCCAAGTCCTAGATAGTAGGGTTGTGAATCGATCGGTTCGGTTCAGTTTGATTTTATGTATTATCGGTTCGGTTTTTAAATATGCTAACCAATAACAAACCAATAAGATATTCTTTTTCAATTTTTGATTTTTTGATTATTATCATTACCAATTTGGTTTCGATTTACCCTGTAAAAAAAATGTTTGTAAAATATTATATGTTTTCTCACTTCTCTAAATGTTTTGTTAGTGAAACAAGAAAGATAATGAGAAATTGCATCAATAAGAGAAAATATAGTACGAATGCTATAATTACATGTTACCACCAAAACATAGTATGTAATTTTTTATGTTGATCAAATTACGGACTTTTACAAACCTGCACATACTACTATCTATGATTACAAACTAAAACTAAAATAAAATAGTCCAACGAGACAAAACTAAAACTAAAACTAAAATCAAATAGCTACAATTTAGAACCCTTTACTTCAATCTTTAGGTTTTGAGTGAACAATAAAAACTAGTAAAGGGATCTAATATGAAGTTGATAGAGTACTAATAATTTGATATAGTTGTAGTGTCTAACTATATATTAAATTATTAATACTAAATAATTAGGAAAGGTAAAATTATAAATTGTTACAGTCTTATTGGGTTGTCGATTTACCCAACAACCCAATAGTAAAATTCGATATCGAATCAATAACCCAACAATTTCTTTTATAAAAAATTAAAAAATTAATAACCCAATAAATTTTTTTCGATTCAATTTATCGATCGATTCGATATTTGCACAGCCCTACTAGATAGTGCAGAATAGACAATTGAACATCAGTCTTGACCCCACCAAAATAGATTGAACATCAAACTTGACCCCTACCAAATTCATACTACACCTTTAAGGTTAACTACCGTTTGGTTATAAATTTTTAATTATTTTTGATAAATTATTTTTAATATCAAATAAATCAAATTTTAATATAGTACGTATTGATTCTTCAAAAAATAATTTTTTAACATTCGATACTTTAGCTTTAATAAATAATCACGTATTAAAGTCAGATCTTCATTCTAAGACGTTGATATTATGAATTTAACTACATAAATCAATCAAGACATTCAAATCGCTCAGTAAATTTATTAGGAGCTAACATTGACTTTCAATAATTTGATAATCTATAATTAAAAATAGTTATAAGAGCTCACATTGACTTTCAATAATTCGATAATCCATAATTAAAAATATTATATCAAATATCAAACTTCTAAAGTTTGATTTTCTATATCAAACTTAATTTTTTCTCTAATCAAACTTCAATACCATTAAATTCCTATTTAGTTCGATAATTCCATTTTCATATGTTCACCCCTACCACGCCCTATATTTCGCTATTAATTTTAGAAAGAATTTATCTTATATTTAATTAAAACAAAATAAAATAATAATATTAAAATAATTAATTTCAAAATAACTTGTAGTTATGCCAATTATCCTAAGAAGTCATTTAAGGAGAAATATAACATATAATAATCTCAAAATAAGCCAGTTATCCTAAAAAGTCATTTAAGGAGAAATATAACATATAATAATCTCAAAATAAAATGTAAAATAATTTTATCTTGCATTTAATTAACATAATACATAATCGTGAAATTATTTATTTCATTATTGAAATTATCTAACATGCATTACAACCCTAAATTTTATCTCAAAATAACTTATCGCAAATAATTAATTCCAAATATGTAAAGCAAATAACTACATAAATTACCGACCAAAATATGAAAATATATATATTTTCGATCAAATTAACTTACTTCGTCTAAATTCTGAATCAAATTAAATACGATTTTGAGGTAGCCGGAACCGGAAATGAGACGCCGGAGAACTAACAGCGACGCCGTGCCAGCATATACCACCTCGACAAAATTCATGATTAGTATTATGCTGCTGCTGCTGCTGATTACGATAATTATTCCGATTATGACGAACCCTAACATTTCTCGCCTTGACGTAAATATCCCATGTCAAAGTCAAAATCAACACCAGAGCGACGGCAGCTGTTGAAAGTATGAGAACGAAACAACCGGTGAAATTTCGACCGGTAATTAAGCCGTAAGCTTTCATTGCACCTATAATTGCTAGGTACAAATTTGTTATATTCGCTGTTACTTTATCTGAAATCGCCATTTTTGTTGGTGTTAAAAGTAGTTTTGGGGGTTTTAGGGTGTGGGTGTGGAGTGTGTGAATTTTAGGGGAAATTGGAGGTGTCGGTGTGAAGTAGCGTGTGACATGTGAATATTATAGCCTTTTATCTTTACCTCTTTCCGAAATTCGATATTCGCATTAAATTTCGACTAAATTCAAATTCAGGAAGTCCAAATATTAGAAGTAAAGTATCTCTAACAAAAACGACTCTCTGCGCCAACTTACTTAAATTTGATCTGATTAAGAATGAAAAAATATTTGTCACTTTTTGATTATCGTATGTACTTCTGCTGTCTCAATTTATGTGATGTTTTTATGTTTTGAGAGTTGTTTAAGTTTGACTGAAAATTTGCACATGAAATCTTTAATTTTTTGAAATGAAATTTATATATTTATAAAATTATGTAAAAAGTATCACGAGTCACAATAATTGATAATTCAAAAGGTTTAAAAAATCTATGAAAATTTTACGATTAAAGATAGATTTATTTGACTTTTAATATCTGAAAGGTGATATATAAAATAGGACACATGAAGTATTTTTTTTTTAAAACAAATTGATTATTAATTAGAATTATGTATATATAACCAAAATAATTATGTATTGTATACATAAAAATTGGTTATTGTATTTTATATCTTATTTAAAATTATACATAATTTGTACATCTTCTTCCTCTATACCATATTAAGTTTAACAATCTGGATTAAAAGGAGTATTAATTATTGATGTTTCTAAATTGTAAATTAGATATTGTATTTAATTTTATACATATAGTTCTAATTAATTATCAAGCATGATATTATTTATGGAGAATTTAATACATGTATGATATTTTTTCTATCTAGTAATAGAATAATTTTTTATTTTACACAAAATTTTAAGAAATTTTTTTATTAACACTTCAAAATTATTATAAAAAATAGCTTTTGGAGTAATTTATTTTTTTAGATGTTATTATAAGTATTTAAATAATTATAGTAGTTGCTTAATTCATCTTTTTATTTTTTATCTTTGTATGTGAATAACAAGAAGAAAATGCAATTATTTTAATGGTGTGTTTCTGGAAATTTCAAGAGTATTTATGCAAAAATGGTTGGTGATTATGATTTATGTCACGTTACATTATTGAATCATATGTCAACTTCACATTAAGTGGCATCTATAAATGGACAAAATTTTGATGAGATGAAGTAAAACTCATACATTTTTTGGACTCATATTTAATTAAGCCGTAATACATAAATAAATTTATCTTTTAACTTAATTTTTAAATTAAATTTTTTAATTTTGAATGTATATAAATAGTTCGATAATCAAATTTGTATAAAGTTAAACAAATATATAAATATGTTTGACATAATAATTTATAGAGAAAATTATATAAAATAGCAAATTATTAATTCAAATTAAATGTTATAACTACAGTTTCATTTAATTATAATTCATAGCAAATATTTGTCATTCGCCTCTCTCCCAATAGAATCTAGCTCGTCGTGATCTCGCTCGTAACTCTCCCTCGCGCCCTCTCACTTTATACAAACACAAATGTATAAATTGCGTTTATGTTTGTATAAAGCGAGAAAAAATGTATATACAAATACAAATGTAAATATCTATATTTTCGTTCTGTACATTTATAATTATACAAATACAGATCTTCCCCTTGCAGTTCTCTTTTGTCTTCTCTCTTTCTCGATTTATACAAACACAAAAGCGAGCGAGCGAGAGATTTGATACAAATGCTTTATTTCGATTCAATTGTATACAAATTCAATTTTTATGCAGATTTACAAACAGAATCATTAATAAGTATACATAGTAGTTACGTACATATAATTATCTAACCGATATACATATACAATCGTTGCACTTTTATACAAACGAATGCCTGCTTGCGATTTATACAGATTCGATGTTTCTTAGCAAACATAAAATTTGCTATGAAACACAATTAAGCAAACTATAGTTACAACATACAAATACGACTTTTATGTTTGCTAAACCTAAAATTTACACAAAACTAGTGCTCATGTGTAATTTCCCTAATCTTTTGGGGGCAAATCGCATTATCAAAACAAAAGCCCTAAAAGCATAAGCAAAACCTCAGTGTTCTTTGATCTTCAAAAAAACCCCAAATTCATCAAACTGGAAAAAACAGAGAAAGAAAAAAATTTCTCAAATTCATTCAAAAATGGGACTAAATTTTCTAACAAGCTTAGCTAAACGCACAACAATTCAACATTCAAAGCGTTGTTTCACTTCTAAGAATTCAATTTCCAGAATATGGACTGAATCTAAATCTTATAGTAGTAAAAATTTCAATACAAATACAGTTGCTAAAACCCCTTCTTTTTCATTTTTGTTACTTTTTCGAAAATCATATTCATCATCTTCGTCTGCGTCTGCGAAAACCCAATTGGGGTTTTTGGCATGGTATTTAGGAGCTCTAGAAGCTCGTCCAATTATCACGAAAAGTATTTCTTCTGCTGTTATTTATGCTGCTTCTGATGTAACATCACAGGTAATTTCCCATTTTGTTTGCTAATTTTTGTAATTTAATTTTAATTTTGCTAATTACAGTGGAAAATGGTTTACATTATGATGTAATTGTAATTTTCGGGAGAATTTTTGTTTGATTTGATTATCTAAGTATAGAAGGTAATAAATGATAATGGTTTACACGAAAAGATAGTTTTTTTTTGTTAGTTGAAGTAAATGTTAGCTCTAGTTTGGCCATAAATTTTGAGATTGAAACTCGAAAATTTGAGCTTTTAAAGTTGTAATTTTTGGAATTTGACGTTGTGTTTGAACATGCATTTTACTTGGAAAAAGGATTGTAAGTAGAAGTCGCAAAAACCAGACCAGTTTTGGTAATTGGAGAATATTTGAAGATGATCGAATTTCATGGCCAAATAGATATTTGAACACAATTTTTCAAAATTTACTCCCAAAATGTATGGCCAAATGCTAGCTAAATGTTGATTGAAGCAAGTTTGATATATTAAGAAATAGTTACGTTCTTAAAGAATGACTTCCATTTTCCTTTGTTTGAGTGAAAATATTTTCAACAATTCAAAAAAACCAAATGGGAAAACGATTTTAGTGAAAGGAAAACAGTTTGCACGGACCATACCGAAACACAACATATACTGATGATTTTTGCTTTGATTAGACAAACGAACTGGAAAGTTCGAAATTTTTGATGTGATAAAAATTGATTAAACTGGAGTTGTGACTTGTGGGCTATGTGGTTTGCATTTTTCAGATGATTATGATGTCACCTTCAGATTCTTTAGATATAATTAGGACTCTACGAATGGCTAGCTTTGGACTATTAATTTTAGGAACAGCACAGCATTATTGGTTTAACTTTGTGGCAAGTGTATTGCCGAAGCGGGATATCATTAGTACATTGAAGAAGCTGTCGATGGGACAGCTTGGTTTTGGGCCTGTAATTAATTCTATTTTCTTCTCTTTCAATGCTGCTCTACAAGGTACACATTAGGTTCTTCTCTCTTTTATTCACTTTCTGCGTAGTTCTTGCTTTCTAGTACTTAAGTTGCTAGTTCGTTTCTTAATTATGCTATTTGTCACAACTCACAAATGATACTAAAAGGCACATAACTTTACTTCCGGACTTCCTGAGTATGACTATGTATCCCAAAAGAGCAGTTCAGAGTGGGACATCAGAATCTAGTGATACACACTACACCACTATGAGGGGGATTTAACCTTGCTTCTTTCCTGCATTATAGTGTAAAGCAATATGTTTGTTCTGTATATTCCGAAGGGAAAAAGAACATGACAAATTATAGAAAAATACAAACAACATAAGGGAAAATCATAGAGGCAGAATAAGGGTGGTCCAATGTGTATAATACATCGTTAATAGTAAAAATGATAAATTCTTTTTTCCTGCCGAGTGCCGAATGATTGCACATTAGTCATTTGGTAATATTATTCAACCGTAAATCAAACTAATAATTTATTGAATGCTGAGAGCTTTCACGGTTTTTCTTTGACAAGAATTTTAGAAGCTTTGGAAAAACCTAACAATAAAATGAATAGTTGTGGAAGTGGAAACAAGACTATTTGATATATGGAAACCTCATAGAAAAAAACTAATGTTTTTGTTCTTATCAAAAAAAAAAAAAAAAAAAAAGAAGAAAGAAACTAATGTTTCTTATTTTTTTTTATCAGTAAACTAGTGTTTCGTATTGTTTAATCTTAGTCAACCATATAGACAATATCAGGGTTCTTGTGTGCAAAAATGCTTCATACTTGTCTTTTGCATAGATGCCTCCCCTACTCCCCCAATTTCGCCGGGCAGCACTTGCTATATACATGCATACACAGTCAGAGGAGTTAAATGTAGCTGAGTACATAATCTATTGGTGAAACTTTACCACATCCAGTTGGTAGGTACGTAAGATGTTTAAGTTGGTGGGGCTGGTCGAATGATATAGGTGAAACTTTACCACGTCCAGTGGCTGAGGTTCTGAATATTACATTAAAGGGAGCTGTTTCTTCTAAGCTTTTTCCTCCTGTGAATCTCTGCCAGTATTGACACTATAATTGCCAGTATGGATTGTTAACACATTTGAAGAGTTTCATGACTACGTCAACATTATCAAGGGTTTTTTTTTTTTTTTTTAAAAAAGAACTCGTTGAGTTAAAGTTCTGTTTAAGAAATCTGCTTCTGTGATCGATGATTATTTGTCGGTTATGCTAGGTCTGATGATTACCTTTGCCTTTTGATTTACCGTCTCATTGGTGCAACATGATTTAATCCTTCCAACTCTTTCTTATTGTCACATTCAGGTGAGAATGGGGGGGAAATCGTTGCGAGGTTGAAGCGTGATCTGCTCCCAACAATGATGAATGGCCTAATGTACTGGCCGTTGTGTGATTTCTTGACATATAAAGTAATCCCTGTCCATTTGCAGGTACTATGTTACACTCGTCTTTTTTTTAAGGACAGCTAGCACATTTATGTTTCATGAGATTTATGTTGCTCGGACTCCCAAAGTTGCTGTCACACCCCTGTCGGATCCTCCAGAAATGCATTACTTTTGGAGGATCCAACATGCACTTGGTGACATTTTTGAAGAGTTCGAGCAACATAGATTAATGAGATGATCCACAACTTCTGGGGTCCGACTACAAGCCCTTAACGGAAGCATCTATTGCTCTAGTTTTTATCCATCTCAAATTTATTTAAATTGCTCAATTTGATTCCAATTATTCTGAATCTGTTCTTTTAAACACTTACAAGGTTAACGTTTTTGGTAATGCTCTTTAACAGCCATTAGCCAACAGTGCATTCGCATATGCCTGGACGATATATTTGACGTATATGGCCAGTTCCAAGAAAGCCATTGCTGTTTAGTAAGCAACCCCTTTTCCGGAAGCCTCAAAACCGTGCAAATTGAGATAAAACTACTGCTGATCAGTCCTCATGTTGAGTTGCTCAAAACGTTGTATACAGGATGATATAGAATAGGTCAAGACCCTTGATTCAATAGCTACAAATTGATTCATTCTTCCATTTATTTTCCTTGTTTTCAATTTCCAGTATATCGATGAAGACGAGTCGTTGAGTATGCACCTCGTCTACGTCTTTAAGAAGTCGTACTTTTCATAGAGATACATTATAACTTAATTTATATCATAAATTTCAAAAGTCTTTCTTTACATAAATTGAAACATAAGGGAATGAGTATTAACACTAGAATTTTCTTGGGAATTTTACGCAAATTGCATAGTATTAAGAGCTAATTATATCCTATTCTTACTCTTTTTCAATTGGTGAAATTCGAATACAATCTCAAAACGTTTTGATACATCATGTTTCGTTTTGTATACATTGCTCAACATCTCGAAATATTATGTCTCAATTTCGGATACATTACTCAACGTTCCGATACATTTATTTGGTGAGATTAAAAGACTATTAATGAGCAATTAATATAACTAACAATAAATTTCAATCATGAATATATGTGTAGGATAACTAAAGAGTCAAGAACTATTAAATTTTGTTTTCTTATCTTTAATACCAAATGATACAAGAATCCAAAAAGGTCTTTTTATGGTGATTTAAAAAAGACCAATGTTCAAGACTGGAAAGGCTCATTTCCCCTCATGTTAAGCATTCAATTGGCTTCATTCCCCATTGTTTCTGTAACTTAAAAAAAAACAAAAGTACTTACAACAACAAAGGTGCAATAACTCTCTCATTTACTCTCCCCTTATACACATTGCACTTTTCTACTTAATCTTCTTCATGACTCATCTTCACAAATTTCATTTCTTTATTCTAATAGTACTTTCTCCGTTTTAATTCGTTTGTTTAATTTTAACTTCATACTGAATATAATAAAGTAATTATAACTTCCAAATCTTATTATATTAAATAAATTAAGAAGAATTAACCGAAATAGTTGTCCACTCACTAATTAAATGAAACTTGGGTATAATCTATGTATATCGATTATAACTGGTTACAAAAAGTAAATAGCAAATCTGTCTAATATTTATGTAAAGTTTTTTTTTATCTACTTTTCATATTACTTTATCTCTGATGGGACAACACACTTCTTAAGTAAATTTTAATTAAAAGAAATACGAAAAATTATTTTTTTATTTTAAGATTTTCGATACGATTCGTCGAAAGTTAAAATTAAAGACTTGTAAAAAAACAAATATTTTTTTTCATAAAAATAGTAGAAACAAATAGAAGAATATTTCTTCTTTTTTATTCTACTCATCCATCAAAATAGTGGGCTCTCTTTGAAGAAACATTTCAAATGAATTGAATTTTATTCAAGAACTTCTCTTTTCTTGAAAAGGGTGTCAATAAATTTTTCCAAAAATCAAATCTTTTTTACTTTTTTTACAGTATGAAGACTTTTGGGTTCTCTGTTCTGTTCTTGATGATGGGAGTTACAGCTTTTTTATCCTTTTTTTGCTTCAACACTGGAGGTAAAAACCCTTACTATTGTTCTGTGATATTATTACTAGTAATTTTTTTATTTTATTTTTCATATTTCAGAATCTTTATTTGTAAACTAGCTCTAATTACTTGTTCATTTTTGGACTTACTAGCTATTAATTTTATTTTTACTGTATTAAGTTTGTTCAAAGTTTTGTTATTGTTGTTGTTGTGAATTTATAGCTTAAAATGGGGTATGTTTTTTTTTTTTTTTTTTGTAAAACTAAGTATTTTATGTATATATTTTCTAAATTGGTATATATTATTTGTTGGCAAGAATGGTGTATAATGTACTTGATTGAATGTTGAGTTATTTACCTAAACGATTATTACATTATTTCGTTGTTGTTACTGCTCTCCCTTGTGTTTGTTGTGTAATACTCTCCATTTCGCATTATTTTGTTGTTGCTCCCAAATCTGTATCCTACTTTTACAAGCTGTTTGAGATGCTTTGTTTACGCTGAAGGTCTATCAGAAATAACCTCTCTATCTGTATGAGGTAGGAGTAAGGTTTGCAATACATTGGGTATGTTGTTTGTATCCGTGCTAACTATCTTTCTTGGTTGCTCTCCGAAAAAAAGGCTATTTCACTCCTAACTATTTGTTTACCTCGTTTTCCTTATCGTAAATGGATCTGAGCGTAAATGACTTCCTCTCATCACAAAATCTTGTGATACATATATACGATACACATAAAAATGAACATACTAGTCGTTTTCAGTTATATAGGTAATCAAGAGAGCATAAAGAGAAAATGATTATCTACATGTAATACTCTTCTCTTCCCTTTATAGGGTCTATCACCTATCGGAAGCAGCCTCCCTACCCTCACAAGGTAGGGGTAAGGTTTGCGTACACTCTACCCTCCTCAGATCCCACCTTGTGGGATTATACATCCGTTGTTGTTTATTTGTTATCAACTTAAATTGTCTTGCTTTACTTCACCAATTCATCTTACTTTTTATTGAACTACTTATGTCATTGATCGTATTTGTTTCCTCGATGGTTCTCAAATGTCAGTCCGAGGTTCATTCACAAAATCTCAATACATTTTTTGATAAATTCATTTCGGTTTGTTAATATACACGGTGCTGCCGTTAGAAGAATTGTATGAGATATATATACCAATCTCTGTTTGCCAGATACTGAGGTTAAAGCTACAGAATTGATCAGCAGATAGTCATATTCACAGTTTCCACGCAAGGGTATGGTATTGACGTAGCTTTCTCGTAAATGAAACACAGGAATGTCCTTCAAATGGCAAAACACCGATACAACGATGACCATAAAGAACAGAAAGCTGCAGGTACTTTATGGCGGTTATAACTTATAGTTATCGTTTACGTGATGTAGAAATCATAAATTGTGTATGGATTACTAAAAAGCCTCGTTTTTTCTTCACTATTTCCCATCTTCAGGACAATGGATACGATCCAAGCATCAATGAGGACGATTCAAGCAAGTTAGGCCTGGAAGATTATCGCCCCATCGATCCAGTTCCTAGCTCAAAAGCTTCCGTAAAACCAGGACCAATTGAGCATGGTACTCCTCTTATGCCTTATATTCCTAAGCCTTCACCTCCTCCTATTAGCACCATCGATGAGCTCCCATAAGCTCATCGTTAGTCCACATCCACCGATGTGCTAAAGTTGAGCAAGTGTTGTTTTTGCTTACGAAAAGCTGTCTTTGCTAATTTTGTGTTGTTCGTGTAAATTTTTTCGTTGAAACACTCTGTATTACCATGGTATGTAACTTCTAGTACGCCTCTAGCTAGGCGATACTTGCACAAGTTATCAGTTATCTATGTAGTTGAATTTCGTACATAACTGATAATTCTTTGCTAGGTGTTGCAAGGGTATGAGTAACTGTTAAGCCACTCGTTGGCCCTATTTAACCGCGTAGTTATATGTAATCGAAGGAGCTGCACCATCCATGAGTCTTTGGATTAGGCTATAGACTGCATATGCTATAGTTTGATACTTAGACAAGAAATTGTAGTACTTAATACTTATTATGATAGTTCAGTCGAGGATCTTATCAGAAACCACCTCTCAACCTCCCAAGGTAAGGGCAAAGTTTGTGTACACACTACCGTCCCCAGACCCCACATAGCGGTAGTAGTAGTCTTTCTAGTCAATTGATCATGTCTAAAAGTGTTTGAAGATGGAGTCACCTTTTTAGATTTTCTTGATTACTTATTGTTAGCCTTAGCAAAAGTAAGATTTGTTGTCACGTGATCAGAGAGTCATATGTTCAAGTGTGAAAATAACCTAATATGGTTCGATTTTTCTATAGACTTTACATGTGACAAAAGCTTAGTACATTGGAATGGTCAATTTGTATAAAAAAAGTATAAATTGCAAAATTAATTTGAAACTCAGTGATTTTGATTTATAATTTACTGTTTGGTAAAATAAATCAATCAAATAATCACTTTCTCCAAGTGTTTTTGGATATTTACAAAAAATAAATAAATTGTTCAACTCATCCAATTGCACATGTAACAAAAAATTAAACAATTATACTAAAGTATGAACTTGTCATAATAATTGACTTAATTTCTTAGCTGGATGAGGACTTTCCACCTCATCTTCACCGGAGCCAAAACCCGGCCAATATTCCGGCACCGCCGGAATGTTCAAGTCGAAGTTGTTGACGGACCCCACACCGTTCGACAACGATGACGATGACGTCACTTTCCCCTCATAGTGGCGTCTCTTGTGACCACCCAAAGCTTGTCCACTTGGAAAAGTCTTGTGGCAAATGGAACACTCATGAGTCCTTCCACTAACCGCGTTACCTGACGTGGCACTAGTTGTAATCACAGAGTGTTCGTTGACTTTATCTCTGTTACTACGGTGACTAGTTTTGTGTCCTCCTAAAGCTTGATAAGATCCAAAACACTTACCGCAAACTAAACACTTGTACAAATTATTACTAGTAATATCGTTATTGTTATTGTTATTGCTGTGTGCGAGCATGAGTAGACACAAAGCTAAGTATTCATCTTCGGAAATAATTGGTTGTTGCTCCTCCATGACGAGGCCGTTACGAGGTCGTTTCGATCTCATCTTGCTACTTGTCCATGATTCAAGGTAATTTTGAGTAGTAGTATTAATTTGGAATTGAAATAGTGATGGTGGAGTTGTGGTGGTTGGAGAGTTCAAAGCTTCAAGTGCCATAACTAGTTGTTTTTTTCTTAGTGATTGAAGAAAATTGTGAGTGAAAAAAAGGAAAAATTGATTTTTGTTTGTTGATTTTGAGTGAGTGAAATTTGTAATATATAAAGGGGAGGAGTTTAGAGAAGGAAGTTGCAAGTGAAGGAGTAGGAAGGAGAGAGTGGAGCACATTTGACAAAGATATTAATTACTTGAGGGCCAAGTGGAACTTTGTTTAGTAATGAATGCGGAGCTAGGTGGGATTTATGGGTTCGAACGAATTCATTAGTTTTTCTGTAGACTCTATATTTATACTAGAAATTTAGTTAAATACATCTGTATATTAATTTCTAAACTCCTAACAAAATTGATTGACGTTTATAACGAAAATTAGAACCTTCCCAAACTCTTAATCTTGGCTTTGCCTGTCTTTTTTTTTTTTTTAAACTTTAGATTGAGTCAAACTAACTCATATAAAATGAAACGGCGGAAGTAATATCTAATAATTCAAAACTTCGTATTTGAACTAGAGCTTCTTATTTCTTCTTTTGGACTTTACTGTTCGATATCAAAATGATTTTAAAAATGAAAAAAGTTAAAAATGAAAATTTATTTTTAAATAGTAAAGTGAATGGAGATAATATATATTAATTGTGACAGTTGCCTTAAGCTGCATGTAGACTATAGACTCTGTCAAAATTAAAGTCAAAACACATCTCTTTCCTCAAAATATAAAATGATTGGTGGAGGTTTAAGATTCATACATTTGGAAGATATATACATCTCCAATAACCAATGTATAATTTTTTTTATATCAAAGTTCAAATCAAATATCTAAAAAAAATTCAAATTTTGACTTCAACAAACTCTGTCAATCTATTCTCAAAAGCGTGTACAAGATCCTTTTTTCGGACTGTTTTATTTTTAAGGGAAAAAAGATAAATATATTTCAGAATTATCGTAAATAATATATAGATATCTCCGTCATACTTTTGAAACATCAGTGCTCATGCCGTTCAAAATCTAGAGCATATGTACCATTTATATTAACGAACATACATATGTCATAATCTTATCTATCGATCCGACATTTATTAGATATCTGATCGATGGATAAGATTGTATGCTCTAGTTTTTGGATGACAGGGGTATCAATGTCCCAAAAGTATAACAGAGAGTATCTACATGTCATTTACGATAATTCGAGGATATATTTGTCATTTTCCCCTAATTTCAAACCTTATAGCCTACTTTGCCATTCTATTCTCAAAAACGTGTAGACAGAAAAAATCCTTTTTTTAGACTGTCTTATTTTCCGGCCTCCGCGGTCGGCAAAGGAAGAAGAGAAGGAAAAGAGGAAGTACAAGTTTGCCCAAACTATGCCCATCCCTAATTAGAGGTTGGGCATATTTCACAATATTGACCTAAATCTTGTGTGACTTTATGAGCCACCAGCAGCCTTAACAACTTCCAACTTTGATTGTAATTATTAATTCCCACTATTGTTGATGTATTTAATTAATGATTATGATTAGCAAATTTTATTAGAAATGACTATAGTTTGGTTTTATATTACGAGTTGTAGTTACATTTTACTATTTACATTTAATAGCAAAATCTGGTTGCTAGACGATTTACTTTATTTAGTATATTTATCGCGCAACAAATATAGTTTGTGTCAACAATATTTGTTAGTGCAAAAAAACACAATCAAGGCAAAATAATAATAGTAATTTCTTTAAAAGAATAAATCAAATGAATGAAATAATCAAATAATCACTTTTACAAAGTGTGTCCTATTGTTGTTGAAATAATTCAAGTGAAGCAAATTGTCTTAATTTCTTAGTTGGATGAGGACTTTCCACCTCATCCTCGCCTGAGGCAAAACCCGGCCAATTATATGGTAACACCGGAATATTCAAGTCAAAGTTATTGACCGACCCCACACCGTTCGACGATGATGATGACGTCACCTTCCCTTCATAATGGCGCCTTTTGTGACCACCCAAAGCTTGTCCACTTGGAAAAGTCTTGTGGCAAATGGTACACTCATGAGTCCTTACACTAACCACATTAGCTGACGTGATGACTACAAATTGTTCGTAGACTTTATCTCTGTTACTACGATGACTAGCTTTGTGTCCTCCTAAAGCTTGATAAGATCCAAAACACTTACCACAAACTGAACACTTGTACAAATTGTCACCAGTAATAGAAACGTTACTGTTATTGTTATTGTTATTGCTGCGTGCGAGCATGAGTAGACACAAAGCCAAGTACTCCTCTTCGGTAATAATTGATGGTTGCTCCTCCATGACGATGCTACGCGATCGTTTCGATCTAATCTTGCCTTTGGTCCATGAATTCAAAGCTTCAAGTGCCATTACTATAGTTGTATATTTTTTTAGTGAATGAAGAATTTGTTGTGAGTGAAGAGAAGAAGGGATATTTGTAAGTGAATATATAGTTGGTTAGTGAGATATAGAAGGAAGTTGCTAGACAAGTAGTAGGAAGGTAGTAATAATCATAATTATTAGGTAGTTGCTTAATAAGTAGTTGAATGAAATTGAAAATTGAGCAAGTTGATCAAGTAGTTGCCTTAAGTGAATATTTTTTATTTAATGCAAGTGGTATACATAGACTATATATATTAGACTATGGTAAGCTAAAAAAAATGTATATTGACTTATATTTTGTGTGACTTTTTCAGCAGCCAGCAGCCTCTTGCTTAACAACTTGTCAACTTTGAGAAAAAGGGTATGAAATGTTAAATTAGATAAAATCGATCGTTAACTCACGTCTCAAAAGCTAATTTAAAGAAAGAGGGATTAATAATCGAAAACTTATAAAGAGTTCAGTATTTGATTCATTCAGTGACATGAGACATCCCATTCATCACCTCTTAAGCTCAGGCTCAAATATTCTTTATTTGGTGTTTCATTGTTCGATTTGGTGCGTACACATTCATGGATTGAGAAATGTCTACCCTCCACAACTATCCAGTTTCCCGGGGCTAGGAATGAATATAAAATCGAACTGAACGAAATCGAACTAATTTGATTCTTCAATTTTGGTTGTAATTTTCGTAATTTTCGGTTTAATTCTTGGTTTTAGGGTCTCGATGCTTCAATGCATCGAAAATCCAGATTTTAATTAATAACATATATATGAAAGTGATAGATATTTGTGTGACTATGAATCATTTCATTTAAAAAAAATAAGAATTTAAAGTTAAATTTTTACTAAATATAAATGTGTCATTTTTTGTGAGTCATATAATTTGAGACAGAGTGAATACTATTTATTCTTTTTTAATATTTTCAAAATTCAGTTTTATACGCTTTTTTTTTCTTTAAAAAATGTAAATCTAAAAACTAATGGGCCTAACAGAACTTTTCGAAACTTTATCAACAAAGTGGGCTAATATATATGGGCCGAAAGGCCCTTATGATAATATACAAGTCTAGATGGAAAATTTGCACAAATAGGCACTTTGGGTTCCACCATTTAAATTTTAGCCTCATTGAAAAAAACAATGCCAATATAATAAAGTATGTAACCTAATTGATTCATGAGAAATATTGTTAAATTCAGCGTGATATTCCCATTTGATCACTTTAATTTTAACATGTAGGATTTTATCTGCTCAAATTCAGCGTGATTCATGTATTTAACGATAATTAAGTTAATGCAATTATATTCGAATCATTAAAGATTTTAGAAACATTTATATAAAGCTATGATAATTGATATGCTTTATATATGTCTACTATATGAAACATGAGAAGTAGTCATGATAAAGATTTAAAAATGTGTTTTTATATAGTTAGCATATGGGGACATTAATTAATGTCTTATATCACAATAATTAAAAACAAAATGATATTTGTTTATTGCTTCCAAATTCATAAATAAATTAGAGGTCAATCCCCATTCCATTATAAGCAATTGGTGCATACATCCACATATCATCTGAGCTCAGTAACTGCAATAAAATGAAAATAATTTAATTATTAATTCAATCAAATAATAAATTAAATAAAGTGAAAAAAATGGGTTTTTTTTTAATTTTTAATTTTTGTTTTTATTACCTTAATTTGTTTCTGCAAAAACTTCACATAATGGACTGCTTCTTCAAGCATTGTGCTTAAGTCAACCTGAATTATATCAATTAAAGAACTTAATTAGAGAATAATTGATTACATAAACAAATGTTATGTACATTATTTGAAGCATTACTAGTCAGACTCTTCAAAATTGTTATAGCACTCGTGTCTGATTTTTTTTTTTTTAAAATTACTTTTAAAAAATTTAAAATACACTTATCAATATTTTTAAAGAGTCAGATCAGTGTAGATTTTAGTTACTAATGAAATAAACATTGTTTACCTTTGTGCCATTAGGGACAAGACCTTGCAAGATTCTCAATCTTTCATTGATTCTTTCTCTTCTTTTCTGCATTTTTTTTTTAAATGAAACAATTAATTTCAAGATTTGACTTATATATACGAACAACATAAAGAACTTTGCACTATCAGCATAATTTAACATGTTGTAACAAATAAACTTGTCTTCTTTTACATATTTCACTTTTTACGAACAGTTACATGTAGTTATCTTTCAGGTGGTCATCATATGACGCGTAATTAAATAATATCTTATGTTCTTACCCTTGCATAAAGGCTTTGTGGATCTGTTGCAGCCCCTCTACTTGCCCTTGTTTTGGTTTTCAAATTTGAATCATCCTCAGAGCTACAACTACTTGTGCTTTGTCCATTATTATTAGTCTCTTTGTCTCCAACTTCTTCATTGTTCATTTGGATGTTCTTTTGGTTCTTTTTGGCTTTTGGTTGGCTATTCTTATTATTTTTTTGTCCCTGCATTGAGTAAATAATTAATCCCTATTACAAATTTTCATCTCGAGCTATATTATTCGGATTCTTCAAAAAATATTACCGCTTGTCAGATCCTTGTCAGATTCTTTGAATTTGCACTAAGAATCTGACGATATTTTTGAAAAGTCTGAATAACAATCATTGAGTTCAAGATTCTAATAGAAAGATAATGAATATTTCAGAAAGTCATTTTTTTCAAGAAAGAAAGCGATTTTATGAGATAATAAATATTCATTGAGTGAGTATCGAACACGAATTTATGTTACTCACATGATCTCTTGACACCTTTGATTTCTTCTTGGGATTTTCAAACTCCTTGAATTTCTCCTCCTCTATTGTTGATTGAACTTCAACTTTATCAAACTTCCTCTTTAACAACATTTCATTATCCAATTGGCTATAATTATTGCCAATATTTTCTTTCATAACATAATCATCATTAGACAATGAATTTTCAAGATTCATCTTGTTGCCCATCATGTAAAAATTAGTGGACTCAACATCATAATTATGTTGTAAATATTCATGATTTGTGTTGTTGTTGAGAAAAAACATAGCATCACTTCCTCTACTATCAATACTATTTTCTTGAGAAAAATAATCTATATTGTTGTTACTAGTATGAGAATTAGAAGAAGAAAATAAACTCCCTTCAATAATATTATCTTCACCATGTAATTGAAACATAAAATCTGATGAATTTTCATTTAAGAACATTTTGCTCAAAGATTGACAATATTCTTCATCAAAAAATGCTCCCATTTGCTCCATTATATGTTGAATGAATATTTTAGTAAATATTATTCTCAAAAAGTGATAGGACAAAAAATGGTTTTTTAGGATGTATCTTACTTGGAATATGAGACAAAACTTGGGAACTTATTTATACTAGTACTAGAAAGGGTTACAAGTTTATAAGATAAATAAATGCTTCATCCGTTTAAAAAAAAATGTCCCTATTTCCTTTTTAATCTGTTTAAAAAAGAATGACCCTTTTCCATTTTTGGCAGCACTTTAGCTTTAACTTTCCACGTGACATGTTTAAGACCACAAGATTAAAAGGCATTTTGGTACATTTGACATAACTTTAATCTAGAACCACAAGATTAAAAACTCTTATTTCTTTTCTTAAACTCCGTTCCAAATCAAATTAGGTCATCCTTTTTTAAACGAAGGGAGTAATTGATACTTCTCTCTCGTTTAATTTGTTTGTCCTGTTTTAGTTTTATATAAAAATAAATAAATCTTGTGATATCTTAAATATACTGAAATATTATTTAATCTTGTGATCTGAAATATATTATATGAACTTATGAAAGTTAACAATACGTTCTTTTTATTAAAAAAAAAATAAGACAGATAAATTGAAACGGAGAAAGTATTATTGGTATATTAAAATCTATAATTCCATAAGGAATCTTTAGGAGTCCACTGGTGGGGGCCAATCAACAGGCAATGTACAACTCATGCAACTAATAAAATAAAAATTATGTCATTCTTTTAATTAGAGATTAATCATTAATGAAATCTTGGACTAATTAGAAGGATAACTGTCTTAATCTAATCATTGGGATAATATGACTTCTAAATTTTAAGTTTTAATCCACTGATTAATGAATTAAATTGTGTTGTTAAATATTATTAATGATAATTTATGAGTTTCGAAGAAAGAGAGAATAAGAAGAAGTAAACTAATTTATTAAGAAAATAAAGAGAAACACTTCTCTATAAATTATATATTTCTTGTTGGCTCATTAGATTTAAAGTGAAAACTTTAATATTTCATTATTATAAAATGTGAGGACCAGGGGCGGCTCAACATAATTTGAGGTTTAAAGCGAAATTTTAATTAGATGTCTAAAGTTTAAATAAATTTTATTTATATTTATTTATTTTTCTAAATTCTTAGATGTAAATTACTACTTGATGTCTTTTATACAGATGATTTTTTCAAATATTTTTTTTTAATTATTATCTTTAGGTAACTTTTTATCAATTCAACACTGACAACATCTTTTTATTGAGACAATTATTATATGAATTGTTAACATAATTTTATAAATAATTAATAAGTTGATAAATTTTAACGATAAGATCAGTTATTAGAATCATAGAATTTGATTCAAAAAGTTGATAACATGGTATACCTACTTTAATATGAAAATTTAGGAAGAACTAAAAAAAGAATTTGTAATTCACTTTGTTTGATTCATATTTTTGAGAGAGATTACTCTATAATTATCAAAGGTGTGAAGAAATAAAATGTAAGAGAAGTTAAAAATGATAAATAATGTGAGGGTTAGCGAAGAAAATGTAAGAATTCAAAAGAGTGTTTCTTTTATATCTTTTATTTTAATGGGGTTAAGATATCTAATTTTTTATTTGTAGAAATTTGAGGCCCCGAAAAGCCAATGCCTTAAATTTTATAGTCAAGAGTCAGCCCCGGTGAGGACATCAAGAAACTGTATGCAACCTGAACTAAGTGAAGTGTATCAAAAATGACGAAAAATAATGTATTAAAGGGCGGAGCCAGCGTTCTGTTAGGGGGATCAAATAGTACTATTTATATATGATTAAAATATATATTAGATCGATGCTTAACACCTTCGATTAGTTCTTCTTTGAACCTCCTTATTAAAATATTCTAATTCCGCCACTACAATAAATTGATGGAGCAACTTATTAGACGTAAATGACAGACACATACCTAATGATTTTTTAAAAACCATTTAACACCACTATATTTATCCTTATTAATCTTATATTATAGTTCCTATTAACTATTAACAGAACAAATCGAAATAATAGATTAGTTAAGATACACTAGCTGGACAAATTACATCCCCATACGTTATCAAAGTTAAAAAAAAAATTAAAGTAATTGAGAGAACGTGATGATATATATTATATATACTTGTATATTAATATAAAGAAGAAGAAAAATGGGAAATGTTCAAAAATATACAGCGTTTGAAAATATTTATATTATTCAATAAATAATATTATACAACATTATATATTTGAGAGAAATCATTATATATAATATTTCATTCTTATATTAAAGAGATATTTATACACAAATATAAGATAATCATGTGTTTAATTATACATCAAATATGAATTTATGTGACGTAAATATCTTTAAAAATCGCCATAAAACGTAAGTAGTGGTGGAGTCAGAATTTTCAGTAAAGGGGTTCAAAATCTCTAGAAATAAACACACTAAGTAGCCTAAAAGAAATTCGACATCTACTATATATATATATATATATATATATATATATAAACAATTATTTTAATCATGTATACATAATATAATATTTCTCGAACGGAATTCGGATAAACCCTAAGATGGCTCCGCCCCTGATTAGGTGGGTGGGGGGGGTAAGGACAGTTGATCATGGAAGACAAGTACTAATTTCTTCAAAACTACTAACTAAATCCGACATAGTAAGTCCAACGTTCGATTCTTGTTCCTTTTTGTCTCAATATATACCTAACAATTGTTCTTTAATTTGTTGTACTAATTATAAAAAAACAAAACTTTAACATATCCCCACGTAACATTGTTTTTGTTGTAATATATCATAGTATTGTATATTACGGTAAAATTGAAATTTCTACTAAGGAGAATCGAGAATATAAAGAATTAAACATACTAAATGAAAGACAATAATTAAGAACGATAGAAGGCGTGATTATTGTAGCATGACTGCATGAGATATGTACACATAAGACTAGACAAGATTATAAAAGATCACACGTAACAAAACGTAGAAGTAACATAGATACATAAATCGTAGCAAAAGAAAGAATATAGTGTGAGATGATTTGATCATGTCCTGCATAAGCCTCATATATTTTATCTCTCAGAATCTCATTCGTAAAATGATCATTTGAGGTAATTGTTTAAAAAAATAACTTAAATTATTTCGTAAATCTACTATAATCTTTTAAAATTAATACAGACATAACAAACAATAACTATCACATTATAAGTATAAATTTTACCTCATAATCTAATCACCTAGTAATTTTTTTTTTGGCCTATTCAACTCTATCATCAAAGATGTCTCGAACTTATTCGAATCAAATACTATATCAAATTAAATAATTTAATCATAAAATTGATATATTAATGGTCAATTGATAGATAACACATGTCTTTTATTAATTAAATTTAGACTACACATAACACAATGATTGGTAACACAAGTATTACATTAGTCATTACCTTATCAACCCTTCCATCACTATTTCACACCTATAATAATAATAAAAAAAAATACAGTACATTTTTATTTTGTTTCATTTTTATCAAATAAATCTTCTCTTTTAATGTACTTTGAGGGTCATACCAACCTTTGCACGATCTCAAGAGAGAACAAAAAAATAGTTAAAACAAAAATATAAACCTTTTTTTTAAAAAAAAAACAAAAAAAACAAATGGTTGGAATAAAATCTATTTTTTTTAAAAGAAAAATATAGAGATTTGAACAACTCCAAAAGATCAGATTTTGATCTCTTGGGAATTTATTTCCAATTGGCTATTTTTGGCCGGCTTTGCACGACTTATTTTTTTATTAAAATAATTTTCCCTTTTTCAAAAAATAAAAATAAAAATAAAAAAATAAAAAATTTAAAGAACATATTTTTGCCAACTTTTGAGCATATTCAAGAGTGAAAGATGGCCAAATATATATTTTTGCCAACTTTTAAGCATGAACAAGAGTTATAACTTATATATATATATATATATATATATATATATATATATATATATATATATATATATATATATAATAAAAAATTATTATCTAGTATAACTTTTTATGGAGTTCAGTTGAGTATCCTCCCGCTTAATTCTCTTAAATTTACCCTGGATCATAGACACAAATTCACCAATATACAAGTTTAACTGTGAATTGTCACGATGAACGATACTACGTATTTACATAAAATTTTATATACGCCACTGAACGATAGAGTAAAATATTGTTTTTTTTTCAAACTTCAAATATTGGTTTAGTGGGAAAATATAATTATACCACTAGGCAGCATTACATTAATCAATTTTATTTTGTTAAAAATTATCAATAATTTCATCTGAAGCCTAACACTTGCCTTTTACTATTGAGCCACGTTTTCTGTTTAATATATGATATTTCCCCTCTCCTATGCATGCATTACCCAAGTCATTACAAAAGATGATATTCGTATCTTCGTTTTAATTTATTTATCCTATTTTTTATTTGATAGGAATTTTTTTTTTAAAAAAAAACAAATTTAAATTTTGTATTCGAGTTTGTTACTCTAATCATTACCAAACTAATATCTATTCCATTTAATATTACAAGTGCTGATATTGCGTATAATATGAATGTAGTATATCAATTTCAACGAGTTTGTCAAACTAGTACTATCAGTAATCGCTCTATGGTTTCTTCAATAAACGTTCGTTTTGACATGAAACTTTTGATATGTCTATTTGTGTCAAGGGTCCTGGATATGTGATTGCTCAAGATATTTTCTAGTTGAACCAATTGATTTTTGTATTCAATTACAACTAGAGAAAAATTGTGAATATCATACAAAAACGTCACATAACTTTGCAAGATGGAATCTGTTTGAACTAAAGATATGTCAAATATATGCAAAATATTCTTTAGTTTTGTAATTTTACAAATATCATTCAGAAAGTTTGAATTAAAAAATTATAGACAAAACAAATAAATTAAAATGGAAAAAATATATATTTACATAATAGCATCTTGTAAATTTCAAGTGGGAACAGAAAATGAATTATATTTTTTCAAAAAGTTATTATGTACACAAAGGAATCTCAAAATAGATCCAATTAGACATGGTAAACAATGAATATTTTCAAACATTTTATTGAACCATTCCTTAGCATAACTTCCAAATTAAATAAGATATTACTATTAAATCAAAAGAATTTTTCCTATATATTTTTCCCATCCTTAAGATTGTTATTAACTGTTAAAAGAATAAAATCAGATACTTTCAAACTTTGTTGCACAAATAATATCACTTATAAAAAGAAAAAATAGAATTTTTAGATGGTTGTCCCATTTAAGGATAATAAATTATTTAGTAAATGATTCTCTTTTTATTATTTTTTTACAATTTATGACCTTTTAGATTATCGTCAAAAGATTCTTCTTGATCAAACTGAAAATCAAAATGTTAAATTACGATATAAATTCAGAAGACATCAAATGACAATTCAATATAGTATATGAAAAGTTTTAAATGATCAGAAAATTTGATCAGAAAACTAAAAAAAATTATAATATTTTTTTATTTTAAAATAAATTGATCTTTTTTCCATTTTTTAGTTAAAAAATATTAAAGTTAAAACGGTAAAAATATTTAAAAAGGTAAAATAACATAAAATATCTCATTCTGACAATATTCTTACCAAATTTTCTGGTCAAAAAGATTTTTTTGTTAATCCCAACTCCCAAAGAGATATATATTTACAAGAATTTTTTTTTAAAAACGGACTCAATTTCAAAATTTATTATCTCTAAAAAAAATAAAAATAATAGAGCATTTTCTTGTACCTAAGTTAATAAATATGTTTTATTTAAAAAAATCTTGATCGAACAAATAATATGACTAACTCAATCATTAATTCTAGTATATTAATTAGCGAGGTGTCATTCTTTAAATGTTTTTTTATTTATTTATAGGAATTAATTAAATTCTTAATCATACTATTTTTTAAAAAAATAAAATAATTGAGCTTAATTACATGTAATTTTAATATATTTATACTCGTGTCCATACAAAGGCCAAAAGAGTTTTTCTTTATTAAATTCCTCATGGCTCTTCTAATTTTTAAGCGATGGATATATTAATTAGCCCATAATATCATAAAAAATAATAATTTGAACAAGTCTTAATCACACTTACATGAGCTGAAAAGATATGATTATTCATTAATTTAAGTTTATCTCATCATATTATATCTTAGACCATAATTATAGATCATTAACGTCATAATTATTTTCAAATTTTTAATATACAATTTTAAATTATATTTGCTGTTATCAATAAATTATGCAATTATTAATTAGGAAAAACTATATTTCAAGAACTAGACAACACCTAACAAATGAAAAAAATGGGATAAATTATTTTTTTATTGTTTAAGGGATTAAATTTTAAAAAAAAAGTTGGTAATAGGAATATTATTTTATTAGTTCCACGTCGGTCATGGATTGAATAAATTACTATTAAAGTATTTAGAGTTGTGCTGTATTTAGAAGTCAAATCTTAAAGTTTAAGATGAAAGAGTTGTTAATATCAAAAAATGTATGTATATTATTTTATAATATATCCTAATATTATATTCCATAGTTTTGTCTATTATAATTCTGTTTATTGCTTTAAAATTTATTAATTGTTTGAAAAATACAGCCACTACTAGAAACAACTAGAAACGAAAGATTTTTCTAGCGCAAATCAATCTTATTTTATAAGAATATAATTTTTATTCACTTATTTAATGTAGAATGAGCTCAATAATGGAAAAACGTCTGGTGAGAAACATATTTTTACTGAAATATTTAAGACTTTCTAATTTATTCGTGTGAGAGTATTACTATATTTTTCTTTTTTCACTAATTCAATCGAAATATCTATAGAAATAGTCGTTGAACATTTTTTTAAATGATAATTTCAATTGGAAAACAGTGATTTTTGGTAGCGATTTCCATAGATTCTGAAAAGGCGAGACAAATTTAGAATTTATAGATCCATCAAACTAAAACATAAACTTTATCATAAGTGTACAAGGAAAATTGAACTCTTACTTGAGGAGGGCAACAAAATTTAAATAAGTTTCATTTTCTGTCACTAAATCAAGAATTTACTTTGTTATTAGGTTTCCAACAATAGTTATTAGATGTTAAATAAATTACTTGATATAATATAAAATGAGATAAACAAAAGTTACTGAATTTTCTATAACCTAGACCTGATAAACTAAATCCGTCCCAACTTGAAGTTGAAGGATCATGGTATATATGTGTACTTTAATTAATAACGTCTACAATGGGTACACATAATTCTATGAATGGATTAAAGACAAAACTTCATTGTTTGACTTCATACATCATTCTTTAAAGGTATAATACATAGATTAGATCTTAAATTTGACTTCAAATTTTAACTTTAACCTCAAACTTTCATAATGCACAAATAGACACTTTAACTATCCTATCTTTCAATAAATAAGCACGCGATTTTTGAAGTCAAAGTGCGTGAAATGCAAATGCTCCCACGTGTATTAGTGAGCCAATTAGTGGCTGTCAACTAATTAAATATTTTACACGTCTTTTTTAAAAAAAAAATATTTTACACGTTATTTTGAAACTAAAAAAATTATAAAAGAGATTCATTAAGGGTAGAATTGTCATTTCAGCATTTTTTACCGTTGTGGGCCTCGAAAATTACCCCACTCGCGCAGAATGCGTGCA
This sequence comes from Solanum lycopersicoides, assembly GCA_022817965.1. NCBI lineage: Eukaryota > Viridiplantae > Streptophyta > Magnoliopsida > Solanales > Solanaceae > Solanum > Solanum lycopersicoides. The sequence goes on along the minus strand of CM040629.1, from coordinate 94,826,167 downwards.
TTTCACGCATTTTGCCATGTAGAAATCGCGTGTTTATTTATTGAAAGATAGGATAGTTAAAGTGTCTATCTGTGCACTATGAAAGTTTGAGGAGTTAAAATTTGAAGTCAAGTGTAGGATCCAATATATGTATTATGCCTACTTTAAAAGGACTAACCCATCGGTGGCCCCCTAAATTTGACACTAATTTTCACTTAGACACCTTAACTAAGCGTTGTTCATTTTAGACACCTCATGTCATGTTTCGTTGTGTCATTTTAACATTTTTTACTGACATGGCATATGGCATAGTGAGAACACTCACTACCAGCGCGTGAAAGGTTCATTTAATCATTTTTATTATTTTTTTTCATTTTCTTCCTCATTTTTAGCCACCATCTCTCAAACCTTGAACTCCTTCCATGGAGAAACAGTTTTGATGATCGTTATGGACAAAAAAAATGAACTTTAATACGAAGAGATTTCACAAAAAATAAATTTCAACCCATTAAAAAAATTACGATTCATGTTGTCACAAAGAAGGAGGACATCGAAAAATCTTGAAAGACGATGGATGGGATGGGAGAGGGGTGGAGAAGACGATGTGGGTGGGGAATGGGTTGGGGTTAGGATGGACAAAGGTGTAGATGACATTGGGTGGGTGGGTGGGTGAGTGGGTGGGGAATAGTGAAGGAGACAATTTGGGTGGGGGTGAGTGAGGTGAAATAGTGAAGGAGACGATTTGGGTGGGTGGGTGGGTAGGGGTTGGTGTGGGTGGGAAGAGAAGATGACCTTGGTAGATTTGTTTTTTTTTTCAAATCATTTTTTTGTGTAAAAAATTCCACGTGTCATTAAGTCATTGGCTACTTCTTCATTCTACTAAAATATTACTATTTAAAAAATATTTTTAATATACATGCCACGTGTTTTTATTTAATTTATCACTTTGACACGTCATCGGCGAGTGTGTTACACACACCTTGTATATTTAGCTAATTGTTAAAAAAATGCTAAAATGACACAATGCAGAATGACATGAGGTGTCTAAAATGAATAAAACTTAGTTAAAGTGTCTAAGTGCAAATTAGTGTCAATTTTAAGGGACCACCGATGGGTTAGGCCTTCCTTAAAATCTCTCCAACTACTAATAGGAGAACTAACATACCAAGATGGGTTGTGGTGCATTGGAGGGAGTGCTTCATCCTTAACCAGAAATTTCTGGTTTAAGCCCTAGGTATGGAGAAAATTCTGTTGAAAGTGTCACTCCCGAATAGGCCCTGGATATGGAGAAGTGATTCTTTGAAATTCAAAGTCTTAATTCATAGGTTGCTAATGAGAAAGAAGAGTAGCCCAGAGTGCATATTAAGAGAACACCTTTATATTATTTTCTAGATATCATATCAAACTTATCAAGGCGAACACCCCCCTAACCTTTATAGTATAATCGTAAAAGGTTGCTATTGAGATATTGGTCCCTAATGGTATCTCGTACACGTTCTGACGACTGACCGAGCGAATAAGTCAACTTCAAAGTGAATTTATTGTGAAAAGAGTGCGTTATGACCCGTGGCCGCCTGCCAGTAGAAGCAAGTGCAAAAATTAAGGGCAAACAATACAAATCTCACTAGATTATGTGTTTTTTCGTATATTTTTAAAATTACCATTCATGTCATATTTCGGTTCCTAGATACATTATATATAACATTTCCAAATACATGTATATATCTGAGATACTCTGACTCTTTCACTCGCCTCTCTCTTATCTGCTCGTCTCTCTTCTCTCTCGTTCGCCTATTTCCTTCCGGCCCATTTATTACATATGTTAGCCCACTTTGTTGATGAAGCTCTCAATTGGATGAAGTTTTGGAATGTTTGTCCTTGGAAGCCCAATTTCATGTAATCTTCATTACCTCTCTAGTTTTTAGATAGTTTTTACTTTAAACAAATATTAAATAGTAGAAAATATTTTAAACATTTTTTTAACAAGATTTTTGCAAACTATAAACAACACAAGATTATTACCGTTGTATGCTCTCCATTTTTATTTTACTTGCCCTCTTTACACTCGCTTTAAATTGATTTTTCGTTTTACTTGTCCATTTTGATAGATTAAGAAAAATATATCTTTACTTTCAATACTACTCTTTTATCATTAAATAACTGCATAAAGTATTCATATTCAGATTTAGATCTCTAAAACATAATTAATAAGATAAGTCTAGTAAAATAAATTCCTAATTTAATTATTTTTTAAAAAGAGTCAATCAACATAGACCAAGTTAAATGAAACAGAGGGAGTAGTTGAGTAAACACTTGAACATTCAATGTTTACTTTAAATCAGTGATATATAATTCATTACCTAATAACTATGATTAGTTAATGTATAATTTGACTTAATGCATTGCTTATTTACTATCATAAAGGTTGTGTGTCATAATATATAGAGAAAGCATTACACATTTTACAGCTAATTAGGAAATTAATTAATAGCACCCTTTTCTAGAACTATTAGGAGTTAAATGTTTCATTAGGGTAACAAATTTTAATTTATTAGGAGAGTCTGACCTTTTCTCCTTGGGAAAATTACGTAATACTCCGTCTTATATTACCATAATTTCTAAAATTCATCGGTTTAAAAAATTTCAAAAATCTCCTTTCGAATACATCACTCTCTTCTCGCTCGGATATATCCCTCCATGTACCTGGATAGTGTATCTGAATGTCCTATCCCCTCTCTGATACATCCCTCCTCTCTCGAATATACCCCTCCCATATAATATTTTCTACCTATACAGTGTGTACATAAAAAGATTTTAACGGGAGATAGGACCATAGGAAGAAGAAAGAAAAAAAATAAAAAATAGTTGAAGATATATAGTGGATAATATGCTATCTTGAAATAAATTGTATAGCAAGAAATCTGCTAAAACAAATGTTACAACCAACTAATATTCTGTATTTTTTACTATCTCCAAATGTTACAACCAACTAATATTCTGTATTTTTACTCTCTCTTTATACGAATGTGCCACCAAAAATTATTCATGCTAATGGGAACGATAACGAATGTCCTAATATATTTCAGCTGGTGAAGCGCGTGATTCTGGCGCGACTAAGACTTCCTTAGATGTCATTTCCAGCAGTGTAGTAGCCCACATTCTTATCCTGTGAAATACCACCGCAGAATACATTCAGTGAAAGGGCTCGGAAAAGGTATTGTTTCACATCTAAATTCTTTCTACAGCTACGAGCCATGGGCTCGGGAAATATTGAACTCACAAAAACTTATTTGCTAGCTCTGAGACATTGCCAAACAATGAGACCATGCATAAATTAACCAAGAGTGAACAGAGTAAAAGGTTTACTACATGCCTGGGATAACATCCTTTGCTTGTTTCGAAATTGAGTCCTGGCCTTGTTAGCGACCGAGTTTGGTGACTTGTAGAACCTCTGAAAAAAGAGCATTATCATAATACATAAATGTTCAGTTAAATTAAACAAAGAGGAAGGTCAACTGAGATATCTTCTGCAAATATTCATAAATTTACCTTTTCAGTTCCGGATATACGATGCTCAATACCAGAAAGCATTTTTTTCTTCGGTGTGAAACCAAAGACAGTATGAAGGAACTCATTTTCCTGCACAACAGAGACGATATAGGTAACAACGACTAAATAGGCAATATAACACCAACAGTCCAAAACTCAAGTTACGGGTAAAGAAAGTATACCTGCATGTGTTTCACAAAACCTCCTCCAAGAAAGTGCTTTAGGAAATTTAACTGTTCAATAAATTACACATAGTTTCAGCAAATATATAACCAGTAACATGCTATTAACTACACAGAAAGGGACGAGAATTACCTGTATCAGTTGACACCAAGTAGTTGTGGTAAGCGAGTCTCCGCCAATCTTCATTGAGCTCTCTGGAGTATACCCTTCCTGATACCAATAGTAAAAAACATTAGCAGAGGCAACATCTAATACCATAACAGAGCAAAAACTTGACAACGGGGTACTACCTCGAGAAATTCCAAGATATCTCGAAATGTATTTTTTTGACTGTTTAGGTCCTTCTTGGCGGACCCTTTGCCTCCAGCCTCTACAGAGAGACTTCTCACCTGATTCAGGACCTTCGCCCTTAATCCCTGGATATGTAAAATATCCTTAGATTTGTTTGCTTCGCCTGCGGAGCTGTCACTAGATCCTTTATCTTCAACAGAGAACTTTTCAAGACTCCCCACTTCAAAAATTAAAGCAAGTGCTTCACCAGCTGCAATACGGACAGCTCTATCATCCTTGTCCAGCAGAGTTGAAAAGTAGGAAATTGACCTGCAACATAGGTAGAGGCATACTTCAATTATCTCTCTCTCACACACGCACACACCAAAATACAATCTTGCATCCCTCTCTAATCTTCATTTATACATAGGCAGGAAGTTAGTTTTTTTTTACGACCAAGTTACAAGTATTACTTTTCTCTCTTCTTTCTTCTTTTCCATTTATTAGTTTTTTTTTTTTCTTTTTGTTTAGGGGTAGATCTGGAATTCAGGTACATACCCTTGCCAGCTTTTCGGGTTTAGTGCCGATCCACCAACAGTAGTAAGTAGGAAAGACCAAGCAGATACCATTGCTGTTATCATTGGTGGTGAAGGTTTAGCAGTAGCCACCTATCAATGAAACAGATGCAGATGTCAATGACGTAACATAATGAAAATCATGTAAGCGAAACAACAAAATGGTTAGATAGGGACAAGGTTTGAGTTTCAAGTATTCACAGATCGGGATAAAGGATCGGCATTAACATCACAATATGACATCCATATAATAGAAACAAAACCAGCTTCTAAAGCAGTGTTCAACTGAAAATAAACATATAAAAATGAGCAACATACATTAGGGCCAATTTTTGGATGAATGACTTGCCACATCAATTGCATTGACTTCTCTGTTTCCTCTGGTTCTTCGCCTCCAACAAAAGTGATGATGGCCAAACACTCCAGTAGCTGCAACCACCCAACAAATATAGTCAGTATTCAAGCTCAACAAAGTAAATGCAAATACTAAAAGAAGCATCCACCATCTACAAACACACCGAAGATATCTTAGATGCGTCAGAACGAGATTTAAGAGCCTCTGTAATAGGAGACACTGATTCTTCCAATATTTCATGTGCTTTGTCCCCCGGGCCAGCAGTTAAAGCCAGAAGTCCTAATGACAGAGGAAATTACACCAGACAAATTTAGGCATCAATTTGAAGGATCACTATCTGAACTCCAAAGCTCATCAATATGCAGAGCTAGAAGCTTACTAACCAAGAACATGAGATGCTAAAGTTATCTCCTTGGAAGAGCCCCTCTTAATGGAATTCAAACATTGTTGCAACAAAGTGGCAAACCTGCAAGATAGAACATAATTGTGAGCACAAACAAAGAAGTTACAATTACAGGCAACCACACTAACCAAATTGTCCCTCTAGCACCCCCAGCCCCCTCCCACAAACATCCCAAACATTTCATATTAGCATAAGTTACTATGGAATCACTTTAAAATTTTGAACCAACACATATCCTTGATATTACGCTTCTGTTAGAAAGAGTGACAGTCAAAATCTCATTTATGAAATTAACTAATATTGTAGTATTCCTAGAAACAAAACTCTACATGCACATTCTATACACTGATCACATATGGACATAAATATTTGGGCCATTCGGTTCTAGCTGGAACGTCTGCATGGCATTTGGTAGATACTAATAATATGGTAGAATCGTTTTTTATGGATCTTTAATGGCTACTAGCCAGATTACCCTCCACCTTTAACCATCTCAAAATCAAGCTTTTTTGAAACAGAGATACAACTAACACAAGCAAGGTAATCCCAAAAGGCAAGCACTTCATCCATAATGAACTTCCAAAAAATATAAAGAAATACAAGCCAGACAACTGACAGATAAGCATAACACAACTTCAAAACAATTCCAAAGAATTCCCCTACTTCTTTTCAACAAACTCATGCTGTATGTCGCTATTGAAGGTTTCTATAATAGACGCAAGGGCCTTCTCTCTTGTTGATCCCCTACATAGCCAACAAACAAGAAAAAATATCAGTCACATTCTTTGTCAAAAGCAAATTACAGTGCCATATCCAAGCTATCTATCAACTGGAGCTACTAAGCAAAATAAACATCATTATTGCGTTTGCTTTGTAGTCCGGTCTGCTTTGGGGAAGTTCTTTTCCAAAATCAAAACTATGAACATGTGGATTAATAAGCAGAAAAAAAATAAAAAAATAAAGAAAACGCTGGACTTTTTAATGCAAAAGATTCTATTGACAAAGAAATCTTAATGATTCACCGGGCAGAATGGTGAAAAGAAATCTTAGTGATCCTCACAATCTAATGATCGGGAATTTGCTTAAAAATTCTCCGCCCTACCTCACCCCAACTATATGCTTCAACAGGAAACAATATAATTTGTTTTACCTACCTATGTTTTTCTCCAAAATAAAAGATAACTTACCCTTTAGTACTTCCATATCAATCTATCTCAAAATTTATATTTAATCTTATGCATATTACTTAGGAATATAATTATAATTTTACCTAATGTAGTCAAAATTAACAAAATGTAACTTTGAATTGATTCTTCCATTTTCCCACTTATTTGAAGTTTTTTTTTTTGAGAAGACAACGGACTTATTTGAAGGTATTTGAGTGCGTATGGAACTTGATATGTTAAGTTAGCCTCTACATCATATAGAGACAAGAACAAACTATTAAACAATGATTGAAACAGCCAAAATTTACACAGTTACATTAATTCAAAATAAAACAAAACATTTCTATTTCGTTTCACTATATCAAACAAAGGCAACTTTAGAATTGAAGTTTTATGGGTTCAATTTTTAAGTTTCTTGGCATTGAACCGATTATATATTTGAGTTATGGGTTCATATCTACTATTCATTACAATTCGGGTTGATTTTTACACATAAATTTGTTCCACGCCAAAAATATGCGCTTCACAAATGCTACATCCGCCTCCGTTGTCAAGCACTTCCAGAAGTCACAAAATGACAACAGAAAAAATAAAGTATTAGGTATATTGGAAGGGAAGAGCACATATTTTCCTTAACACTCAATCCAAAATTATTTTCTCGAAAAATTCGTTACCCAAATATACAAATCCAATTCCAATTCCATTTCATTTGGTACTCAACAGGCAACATAGAAATATAACGATTCATATCATGTAATGTAACGTAAAGCATTGAAATATAATCGAACCTTTTTTCATAGAGTGCATCAACATATTGATCAAGCAAAGTCTCCTTATCAACATGAACCTCCTCTGCACCTGAAACAACCATTTCTGATCGAGAAGTTGACGATGAACTCACGCTATCCGTGTCATCATTATCCAACATTACAACATTCTTTCGCTGCGAACTCTCTACAACAACAAAAAAAAAATCCTCAATTCACAATCCCATATCCCTATTACACCCAACACCCATAAACAAAACTAAAAATTAGGTTTTCCAACTCTTAAACAAAGCTCAAATTCAAATCAAACCACCAAAAATCTATTTTACCCAAATTCCAAGTATTAGTTCATTAATTAAACTCTCAAATATACCATAAGCAAAATAAAATTTCTATAACAAACCCAATTCCATTAATTCCATATCTCAGAAATCTTAGTAGCTCAGCTAATTGACTATCTGAACTCCGGGTTTAATTCCCCGTCCAAATTTCAGCTAAATTAGTACATGAATTCATTAAATAATTCCTAAAAAACTAAACTTTATATGTTCAAAAAGTCCCAAAAAACTACAATAAATTTTGAGTCAAAAAATACCAAAAAAATGTCTATAAACTGATAAAAAGAAGCAGAACTTACTCTTTCCCATGGCGACAGCTTCAGGTGACAAAGGGTTAGAAGCAAAAACAGAGTTGACTAAAAGTCAAACGATGAGAATCAAAGGGGAGAAATTGATTTGAAAAAACACAGAAAGTTTTATACTTGTTTGAATGGAGGACCAATGTATCCATAAAGAAAACTTTAGGGACTGAAAATTGAAGTTTCTGAGATAATTTACAGAGCAATTGAAGAAGAAAAGGAGAGTAAGACAAGAAAGCTTTGGTATTTATATGTGAAGACTGAAGAATATGAAATGTTTATTTTAGGAAAAAAAAGAGAAGAAATTGGTATTTTTAGTATATTGCTTTGGAATATTCCAGAATTGTGTGGGGGTGATGATGTGGAGTGATTATCACCGTTGATTTTATTTAGACACTCGAATTAAAATTTATTCCACTTTTAGAAAAATAATTCTTGATAAAGTGTTTCTAATAAATAATAATGTTTGTTCCAATTTTGGAAAAGCTTTCATACATGCTCTGGGGCAAAGCCAACGCTAGGGCAGAGCCAACGTATTGTTAGGGGTTTATTTAAATCCTCTTTAATGGAAAACATTACTTTATTTGTTTTTAAAAAAATGGTCTATTTTGACTTTGACGGAAAACATTACTTTATCCGTTTTAAAAAGAATGATTTATTTTGACTTAGAACGGAGTTTAAGAAAATAATAAGGATTTTTTTATTTTGTGGTTTTGAATTAAAGTTATATCGAACATACCCAAATTTCCTTTAATCTTATGGCCGGCCTTAAACAAACCACGTGAAAAATTGAAGTTAAAATATTGTCAAAAAAAAGGGGTCGTTCTTTTTTATACAAACTAAAAAGAAAATTTGGTCATTTTGAAACGAAGAGAGTACTATTTATATATGGTATGAACATTATATTTTATGAGTATATAGTAGAATTGAACCCCCTTCGACTAATTTTATGTATTTACTTCTTTAGATTTTTTGAACCCTCTTATTGAAAATCTTAACTACACTATCAATTAACCACTTAAAATAGTATATCATTGTTTAAACTTGAAGTGGATTATTATTTTAATCCTCCAATTGATGAAAGCATATGTGAAAGCTTTTACATAGTTTTAGGTAATATTATAAATTGGCTATAATTATGTAAATAAATCTTATAATCTCATATTTTACATAATTGTTTCTTACAATATATAATTATATATTATTTATACAATATGGATACATATATATATATAGATATTTCTATAGCAAAAACAAGTGATCACGCATACATTGGTTGGCCCAACAGGCCCAAAAACCCGTGGAGGTTTTAGATCAATTTTCACTTCTTTTTGCTCTCATTTTTCTTCTTTGACAACAAGTATCTCACCATCAAAAAGTATTAATTTCATATCATTATTTTGGAGATAATTACAATTGTAAGCATACAACAATTACAAGAACTTTCTCTAAATAAATCTAGGGGCGGGTTGGGTTGAAATTGAAGATTTAAAATAGGAAACCATTCTCATATACAAATATAAACTATCGTATAAAAATACCAATAAAATGAAGATTTGTTAGTTGCAAATTATATAAATGTGGTGAATTGTACAAACTCGAAGTCAGCCGACATAATTAATGATTAATGTTAGTCGTGAGTTATAATTATAACAAAACTATAGCTATGATGACTAATTAAGTAGTATAAGTTTGGTTAACCGCGTATATTTATATAATTTTAAAATATTGTTATTTAAATTTTATCACTACAAAAGAAGTTTTAAATGAATAGATAATCCTAAAAGATATCAAATAGACTGTAATTCATACATTCAATATAGGAACATACATTAATCAATGCAAATAAAAAGTCTTAAAATAGTTGAAGTTGGAGATTAAATTAGGTTGAATTAAGGATTCTCCTAAAATAGATTAAAGTTTGAATAGGTTGAAATTGAACTTAATTCAAATTATCTTGAGCTCAACCTTTAAAATTCTGAACGACTTAGGCAGGTTATCTATAGTTGTGCACATTTTTGACGCTACGTCTCATATGCCTTATATCATGTTAGAGTTTCTTGCTTCTTCGCGTGTTTGGTAAGAAAGAAAAAAATAAAAACTATTTTTAAATTTTCCAATGATTGACTGGTCAAAAAGTTAAAATATTTTATTTGAAAAGTTAAATTCTTTAAATATAGCCAAAAAAAAAATTTCTCGAAAGAAAATTAATTTCACAAGTGACATTTTAATTGATTATTTCACGTCCACCCTCCTATATATTCTACTCTTATCCCATTTTCATCCGTATAATGCTTGACTAGATAATATATATATAAATATATTTAAAATAATATTTGTTGTTTACTTACTACTTAATCAAACATCATAAGATTAATTAAAAAAAAGTCACTCATTTTCGTGGAAATAGCTTTTCCATACCAAACACCTTTCATATATCTTATTCGAAAAAAGTGTATATATATGCCAAAATTTTATCACATTTGGTATATACAATTTTATTTTTAAATGGTATATTTTAAATCCCTTATACGCAAGATTAGAAGTTAGTTCAATATTTTAGAAGGTACAAAATTTTACTTAAAATTCTAAACTCAAATCTCACTATCTGTAATTTCACTCATAAAATGAAAATAAACTATAAATATGTTAATTAAATTATAGATAATACAAGAAGCAAATTTGAAACTATAAAAGTCTATGTCAACAATCTTTTTCATGAAAAAATGTAAATAAACTTCTAGATAAAAATGCAAAAAGACTTTTAATGTTGAATGCCATGAGAACCTAGGATAAAATAGGAAAGCCAAAAAAAAAAAAAACTATAATGCAACAAATAAAGAAAAAATTAGAGTCATATTTGATGGCTATAAGCTTTTTAAAAAGTGGTGTCACATAGACCATAAATTAGGGCCCAACCACAGGCTGAGGCCTTGTCATTCAAAACAGGCCAACAACTGCTGTGGGTACTCTGGCTGTCTTCCGTAACACAAACGAAATCAAAATTTTAATTTTTTGTAATAATAATTTTGCATAGAGGGTTTACGTTTAATATTTATACATATTTAATATGTTTTCTAACATAAATGTATTTTTTATTAAAAAAAATATTTATTAAATTCAGACGAATCAATACGATATTTTGACATGAGAACAGCTAAGTTTGTGATCTCATGTACGCTGTTTATTCTTTCTGTTCTGGTGAGAAGTGTTAAAATCTTTAGATAGACAAAATCTTTCATTTGACATAAAATTCCCAACAAATCATTAAGTCAAAATAGTAAACACCACTAAATTCATTTTAGATAAAGTTTAGAAGACCTAGGATTAACATGTGAAACATGTGTAGACAGAGAGAGAGAGAGAGAGTCATTTGTGGTTGTGCAAGTTGTAGTAACAAAACTTTTCATTTGATCAATGTCTTTTTCATGCTACTATCTATATGTAACTTGATACTGATTATATATTGTGTCGGAGTCAGAATTTTAAATAAGAAGTTTTAAAATCTAAGGAAATAGATAAACGAAATAGTTGAAGGGAGTTCGACATCTATTATATTAATCTAAAATATTATTTTAATCATGTATAAATCATATAATTTTTCACCAAAAAAGTTCGGATGAATCTGTAACTATAAGATAGTTCCGCCATTAGTTATATATATATATATGTATATATATTTATTCTGTTCAATATTATTTTTCACGTTTCCATTTAATTTGGACTTAAATTTTTTTTGAATCTTATAATTATAAACTAAGAATATGTTGAATATATCAGATTTTAAATATATAACGTGAAAACTTAACCTAATTTATACGCTCCTCCATTTGTTGAATTTTTGGGAGAATCGATAAAAGGGCGGCAAGGTGACGGAGTTAGCGAAAATATTTAGATCGCAAAAGACAAATTTATGATGAATACAATTTGAGAACACAATTTTTTAATTATAAAATGAGCTAAGAAATATTCTAGTAACATTTAACCTCTTGGAAATATTTTCTATTTAATTAAAAAATATATATAGGGAATATGCTTTTTGTATAATTTTAACTTATAAACATTTTTGATGCATATCAAATGTTCTATATAAATCAAAAAATATTTACAAACCTGTCAAATCACTTACTCCGATAGGACCCGTTTGTTTTTAATATATAAAAAGGCTACTTTTATAAAATAAGAAAAAGATTATATAAAAAAGTAGTTTTATAAATAAAATAAAGATAAGATTTCTCTATAATTCAATTTTTTAGTTGTTCATTAGTCTTTTCTAGTTAGGCGTAACATTTTAATTTCATTTAAATATGGAATCTTCTATCTTTTCTTCACCATATACTTCGTGTTATTATTTTAACACAAAAAAAGTATAAATATATTCCGTATTATTATAAATGATATGCAAAAATTTTGTTATATTTTTGGGATATTAATATATTTACGATTTTAAAATTTAAAGCATGTATACTTTTTAAACTAACAGATATATACATATCATAATTTTATCTATCGATCCAACACTTATTAAAATTAGATCAACAAATAAAATTATGTCTCGTTCTCTGTTTAATCTGTCCTTAGAGAGAAGAACATGTATACTCTATTTTTTGAACGGCAAAAAAACTAATATTCAAAAAATATAATGAAAGATATTTACACACATTTCTTTGTTTCATAAAACTATATGATACCAAAAGAAAAAAAAGGAAACAGCCTAGGTACATGCAACCTCTTTTTTTGGGTACATGCAACCTTTGACTCTATCCGAAAAATGATAATATTTTAAGTGATTAATATATCTACGATTAAAAACTCAAACATAAATTTTGTGTAAATATTTTATTTTGTGTGAGACATAAAAAAAGAAAACCCAAAAGTCACATCCAATAAAACAACCAAAATTTACAAAGTTTAAAAGATATTTACACTTTTTTTTTTTACCTTGTATTTGACAATGTTTTGTGGTTATATTTGAGTAGCTATAATACAAAACAAAGAAAAAAACAAAAGAGGGAGACAAAAACATGTGGTTGACAGACAATCAAAACGACACATCAGAACCTCTGCCTGGTGTTGTTGCAGCGGCGTTACCGGATCTTGGTTGCCGTAACAAACCAATCAGTGTCTCCGCCTGTCAACCAAAACATATCAGATACACTTATTTTACGTGACATAATATATATAAAATATCATATATAATACTGTGTTGGATAGAAATCATCACATAGAATGCCAAGTAAAATATATATGTTTATTTGTTCAAATTTTAGTGTTAATACATATATATAAAGGAAAATAGATATTAACTGAAGCTAAATCAAATAGCAAGGTTATATATTTTATATTATTCCAAATAATTTATGCTATTTCAATATAATAAAGTAGTACGATAAAATATGACACGTGGACCTAACTCAATCTCAAAAGTTAGTTCACAAATTCTCATCCCTCTACCGATATACTGAGATGGATCTGACTCTGATACCACGATAACATATGACATATGCGCTTAACTCAAACCCCAAAACTAACTCATGAGAAGAGGTTTGTCCAAATTCATATAAGAAAATCAAATTCTTATCACTCTATCGATGTGGGACATCTTAACAAATTCAAATAACTTAAAGAATCGATTAAATATATAAAGTTCAATTATATGAACTCGATTAAAATACATAAATTTTGAATCTTGATTCCGATACAAGGACAAATATAGTGGAGATAGACTAGTGTATCCACCTAACATAATTATACTTTGTCCATATCCAAATCACATCACTACAATACTTTCTGCAGTCTTATCTTTTACCAATTATATATAAGCTTAATGCAAACACTACTTAATTAATTAGCTTTAACTCATTAATTAATGAAACCTTTTTACTTAATTACCTGCTTCACATTTGAGGACAACGATTGGTAACATGATTTTTATATTGAGTTAAATTATGTCACGTAAATTAAATTAAAATTAAAATTGGTATAGTTTAGTTATAGATATTTTGATTTTTACCTTTTGTTTGGCGCGATTTGTACCCGACTGTGACAAAGCAACCAATGGGGGAATTGCGCCTTCTCGAGCCACCATAGTACGGTAACTAACGCTATCTTCACAGAGCTGCAACAATATCGCCGCCGCGATTTCCTTTTGCCGCTGTGTCCCGACCTCCACGATCTCCACCAGTACCGGAATTCCGCCTTCCTCCACCACTGCCGCCCTTGCTTCCACCATTGATATCAAAACACTCATCACAAACGCGGATTTATCAACCATATTTGAACTGAAATCCGCCATTAATTCAACTAACGGTTTCATAACTCCGGCTTGTACCGCTCTAATTTTGTTCTCCTTTACCGTACATAGGCAAAACAGAGCAGTTGATGCATCCTTTTTCCCGCGGAAATTGCCGGCTTCTAGAAGGTTCACTAATGGAGGTATCGCACCGGACCTTCCGATCGCATTTTATTCTCTTCGATTTGTGATAATCGAAGCAGAGCACAAGCGGAATTCTCCTTCGCAGTTGAATTTCCAGTTTTCAAAGCTCGAACTAACGGTTTAATCGCTCCTGATTCTGCGATAAGCTCCTTGTTTTCATCGCAGAGAGATAAATTCAGCACCGCCGTAACACCGTACTCTTGAACCTGAAGATCAGTGGAAGAGATGAGCGAAATCAACGGCTTAATCGCTCCGGCTCTAGCAATTTTCAAACGATTCTCCGGTTTATTCTTCGCTAATAGCCTAATCTCCATTGCCGCTTGTTTCTGCACATCGATAGAATTCGACTCGAGATCGGAAACAAGTTGTTGAATTAATTCATCGGAGTTATAATTATCCGACGCACATGCAATTAATAACCGCCGGCTTTGAGAAGAAGTCGTCGGGAACTCACCGGATCTATCGCTATTGCAGTCGCTGAAAGCAGACGAAGATTCATTTATTCCGAGACCGGAAAATGTTCTTCCCATATAAGTGAAATTAGATTGAACTTCTGTTTCCATTGTCGTCGGAGATGATGAGCTAATTCAATTCATCAACTGTTTTCGTCACCGGTAATAGGTATTTAATGTTTCCGGTGAGTTTTCAAAGGTTTGCCGGTGTTATCGGAAAATGAAAGGTTATAGCTTAAACGACGGCGTTTGGTGGTTGGAGTTTGATTTGGGCCTAGTGTGTTAATGGGCTTTTTGAAGAGAATTGAAGAAAATGGAAATGGAAGATATAAGAGAAGGAGAGAAGAGTACACGTGGATTAACGCCTAGGAGAAAGGGATGGACACGTGGTTGACCGTACAGAATCCAAGTAGGAAGAGCACGTGCGGCTTTTAACGCGTGAGTGGAAGGTTCGATACTCTTTTTTACTTGTCTATTATTTTGATAAAAATTCATTGGTTCGTTAATAGCTTAGCTCATATATATTCTTATCGTGCACGATCAATAATAGATCTAAATATAGCCTTATTTATTTGAACCGTGTTTAGCTGTGATCCTAACAAATCAGCATTCGCAATTCGTTTATCATTTCGTTGTGAGTCCCGCCTAAAGAGAGGCGATAAGGGAAAGATATGACGTTAAATCAACCTCGTGTTTTAGATGTTTGGAACCCTTCTATTGATCACACCAATTGTAAATTCAATCTGACTTCTAAAACAAAAGTAAGCACAAGTGAGAATATCCATTTTTCCCATTCGTCTTCCCATGAACAGAATGCTAAAGATGCACATTATATAGGTTTTTTAAGGTTAAAATTTACTCGCACCGGGTGTTTACACCAAATTAATATATGCATGCCATGCGTTTAAATTTATAATTCATTTTACTTCATTAATCACGTAATAATAAAAATTTCATTAGCTTGGTGTAAACACCCGATGCGGGTAAGATTTTTTTTGTGTTTCAATTCTTCGTGTCAAGGAATATAATTTTCGAGTTCGAGTCTCCCTGAGTATGGAGTTTTCATTGTATGAAAATGTTTGACCCTTCGATATCCACAGTTGAATTTAGTCAGATTATAATGTGAATATCAAATCAAATAGAAAAATAGGAATATTGTTAATCAATGCATTACATGTCTCTACCGTACGTTAGATTTTATAAAAAGGACGATACACTAAACAAGACACTGGCTGTCCTTTTTTCCTTTTTTAAGTTGTGTGTTTCTTGTCCAAGCGTGTGACACTTCATGTCCATTTCTCAGTCTGTGTGTCAAATAATTGTTTATACATGTCATTAAATTAATATTGGATAAAATAAAAATGAACAAAAAAAGGTGTAATAATTTCAAATTTTAAGATATGATATGATAATAAGGTTTAACACAACCTTCATCATTAAAGATTGTGGCGAAGCGGTAAATATTTGTCATTCTTAATTAAAAATTTCATGTTCAAGTTTTTTTAATATGAAGTTCTTTTATTAAAAAACATTCGAATTTAATTAACTCTAATATGAATATTAACCATCGAACAAGAAACTAAATAAAATAAAAAGTTAAAAGAATCTCCATATCACCGCCTAACCCCATACCCCCGGCGCAAAACCCTGTACTTCACTCCTCAATTTGTGGTAATGGATCTATCATATAGTTAATAAACTATATTATATAATATAATGAAAAAGTCCCTTGCCTATCGTAAACAGCCAATCAAATAAACAAAGTTTGTAACCTTTTATTTCAATTTATTTAATATATTTTGATTTGTTTTGATTAATAATATGTTATATCAATATATCTTTTAATCTTGTGATTTTAAATATATCATATTTAAAATTTTATCAAACGTTCAAGAATAAGTAGAAAGTTTCTAAATGTATAGAAGACTCTCGATTAATTGATTGTAATGTTTACGATGTTATATATAATCCAATAATGTTTAAAGATATGTCTTCTCTACTTGGATATATTTCTTAGTTGTCCGATACAGTGCAAACAATACATTACTTAACGAGAAGAATGCATCCGAGAGGACATACATACATTACTTAATAAAAGGGATACATCCTAGATGTGACATACATACATTGTATTTTTTTTTATAAGAAATCGGAACATTATAAAAACATAAAATAAACAGTGCCATTATTTAGGAGTTTCAAATAGAAATAGGAAATTGATGTACAACATCAGATTCCAGTTTATTACATATTTGTTCAAGCAAATGTAGAGTGAAGAAAACTCAAAGTTGAACTTAACATGGAACCTCCGAAATTTCGTGAGCTACTCAGTCGCTCCAATTATCTTGGTCTATCGCAAAAGCTTGTCCTTCCCTCCCTTCCTGTATATCAGGCCAGATAACACAATGTCTTAAGAGGCCAATGATCAGGTACCCTTAGATAAGGGTAAGGGTGTCTAGTAAATGAAAAATGTTAATGGTTTACAACGCGTACCAATTCCTCAGTAGTGGTTCTACTTGGAGACCACACAAGAATTTTCCTGTCATTACCACCCGTGAATAGTTCCTGAAAATACCCAGATTCAAATTCATTGCTAACATAGAAATAAAAGCAGTTCAATAGAGGTCGCAGGATGGGGATGGGAGTGGCGGTGCCACCTACAATGAAATCACAGCGAAATGAAGCACGGCCTTGAGATTCAATACTTCACTACGTAAACCATTGCTCGTTTTTCTAGTTGTAGGGTGTGGCTAAGTGATCCAACTCACATTGGACCTAGTGCTCAGGTGGTTTGGCCAATAGTGCACCAAGAAAAGATAGCATCTTTGTTAAGCTTTTACTTTGACGAGAATCATACGAGTGAGGTCAATAATAGAAACAAGGTTGCTTGTACTCTATGCTGCATAATCACAGCTTCCTTGTTATGAGATCTTTTACGTTTCATGTACTTTTGGCATAAATAAAGAATACCTATGTGTATCGATGCACTAGGATGACGTACTAGCTAGCTGTGGCCTGTGGGTGAGTTTCCCACTGGATTAATGTTTTTTCTCACACAAACTTCCAGTATGCAATGAATTCAAGTATTTTAGTTTATAAAAAGATGTTACCACTCAAATACTTCAGGTCCACGAGGTCACAGATTATGCAGAATTCATTATTTAACCAAGAACACATGTACATAGGGGGAGGCAACAAAAAATTATGTACCTGGTCCAGTGAATTGTACAGACAACAGTTCACATTTTCATAGTGGCCACGTAAATCCATCATCTTTTTGCCCGACCACAAATCAAATGCCTACAAGATTTCCACATTAAGTTACTAAAGAAAAATAGTGTTGCATAATAATATCAGAGTGGTGGTCGTTGATTTTCTTAAAAAAAATTGGGGGGGGTGGAACATTATTTACCTTAGTAGTTGACATGCATGGCACAAATACAAGTGTTGAATCATGAGATATGGCTAACTGCGTAGCTTTTGTGGCCTGGAGTCGTGATGTTTCAAAGTTCACAAGTGTATTGCAACCAGTATCAATATCCCATAACCTTAATCTAGAATCAGAACCTGAAATCCAAAGGAACAGATGATTAAGCTTCAGTTGCAGGTTTTTTCCCACTATGTAGCCAAAAGCAATGAACTATGGAGTATGGATGAGATGCCTTAATCACATGGGAATAACTCTAACCAGAAGATTGTTTAAACGACATCTTACATCAGTGTTTTACAAATAGTGTCCAAAATAAATGACTTTGCTAGGGAAGAATATCAAAATAAGATTAGAAAGCACCATAATCTGCTGTATAAATTCCAGAGTTGCACTTCACCATTGACCAACTATAGAAAGATAGAAGTAACATGCACCTGACTGTACATTGTCATACATGCATCTAACAGAAATAATGACGCAAGACTTTCAGCCTCTTGAGTGGAAAACACTAATCACAATGCATAAAGAACTTCCAAGCAGTACCAATACAAAGCTTATTGAAAAGAATTGTGATGTCAACCTGCACTAAGGAGATACATTCCATCATTGATCACTTTTAATCCATTGACAGCACCATAATGAGCAGTGGCTCTATCCTGACTAGAGAGCATCCCTGGATGCAGTCGCTGCTTCCCAGACCCCCTCACTTGTCTAGCAATTGCAGAGTGTTTGATACTCGCACTGTTTCCCATTTTTTTCTGAGATGGACGCCCTTTTGCAGATGAATTTGGGCCTCCGGAAGATGGTTTCAGTGTGGAACCCTGAGCAGGAAGATAGAATATATTACAGGCGTGAAAGGAACCTTCAGATCAACAGAATCAGCAATTCGACCCTGATTAAGGTTTTCAGTGGATCAACTCACATAAATTAAACATAGGGAAGGATCGTTGACGCAAAACGAGATGGGACTTAAAACATAGACTTACTTGTAAAACTAGAGGACAACTGTGGTTTCTGTGCTCTCAGAAAGAAAAGGCAAAAAAGTTGCAATAAAACCAAGTCTACTTATAATCTGCTCCCTTTTCTTCTCCAAAGGGTACCAATATGAAGATAGAGAAAAACATCACTTCTCAGAACACTGCCCAATTAAAAAAGGAACTCGCTTGAAACAGATATGGTACACCCAAATGAATCAGATAATTAGGTTTTAATGGGTCAATATTAAATTTGGACCATGAACAGCTTACTATCACAAACAAAAGCAAACAATGATCCATCTCAATTTTATCGAGAAATAGAAGAATAATATGTGCCATTAAAATTTCGAATATGATTCTAAATAATACATAATGGCAGAAGGTAACCTTGCTTGCAGTGGATCGTGTAAGAAGAGATGGGCGTCTTCCAAGCTGATTATGAGACTGATCCAAAACACGAAAACATCCTGCACGCCTGATGTCCCAAAAGCGAATTGCGCCATCGCATCCCCCTGTTATCAAAACCCACTCACTAGAAGCAGACCATTCAACCGACATTACTCCATCTGCCATTACCCAAGAAAGAAAAACATCTAAGGGCTTCTGATTTAGTAGTGGTACTCACAAAATGCTTGAACGAGAAATAAAAATATTATGACTCTGTAGGAATGGTCCATTGATTTGGAGAGGTTGAAAATGGACACTCTGTTCTTTTTGCCTAAAGGTGTTTGATGAGACACGCAAGTTTAAGAAGTTAATTTGACTAGAGGATTGTACAATGGTAGCAGAAGAAAATATTGAAGTAATGGTTGAATAGTTAGTTTGATAGAGAATATATTGGACCTGCCCCTCTACCCTTCTCCACTCAAATACAACATGTTTGTCAGCAGTAAGGTTTTAACCCAAGGATAACTTCCAAAACCTCACGACATAAAGATATCGAGAAAAACTCCCCAGGAAATAACAACATGTCTGGTAGATCTAAAAGGTACAGCCTAGCAAAACCATATACTTTATTAATGTCAGTAATAGATATCTGCTTACCACGATGGCCAGATAATGTGTGAGCAAATGCACCCGAAGAAATATCACAAAGACGAACTTGAACATCTTCAGTTCCAGCAGCAATTAACATATGTGATGTTGCCACCGGAGACATGGCAGTATTGTACACTTTTCCAGGCATTTTGAAATTGACTACCACCTAAAGAACAATTAAGGAAATCCAAAATTAGGCAAGAAACTTGTTCAGTAAAAAGAAAAATAAGCTGAAAAACTACACTTCAGTGGAGTATAATAAGATGGTCAGAAAGCAACACTACCTGTGTTGTATTAGTATCCCAGACATTAACGTAATGATCATAAGAGCCTGTAATA
Source organism: Solanum lycopersicoides (assembly GCA_022817965.1). NCBI lineage: Eukaryota > Viridiplantae > Streptophyta > Magnoliopsida > Solanales > Solanaceae > Solanum > Solanum lycopersicoides. The sequence continues at coordinate 94,805,611 of CM040629.1, read as the reverse complement.
AAAAGTCCCGTGTCAATCGGATACCAATTGGCTGTGGAAATGGCATATTTGTGGCCCTGCTCATGTTGCTTGTCAACCAAAAGTATGTGTTTATGCTTTGCAATCAGACCACTCTCATCGTAATCAGTTGCACGTTGGACATCATAAACAGCAACTGATGCATCCGAAGCAGAGGATAACAGATATCGCCCCTCTGTCAAATCAACCTGATTTTGTGATCACAATAAATGTACACAAAGGTACTTTTAATATAATGCAAGTTCCTTCTACATAACTCAACCAGATTTAATCTGGCAAAATTATCTAAAATAAACATAAAGATAAATGAAGATAACTAAAAAGAAATCAAACTTTAGTTTCATGTACTACTCTGAATAATCTAAGTTGCTCGGACTCTTCACTTTCGGTGCTGCACCCGTGTTGACACGATGTGGTGTTGGATCCTTACCCGACTGGTCAACAGGTTTTGGAGACTTTGACCAAATTTGAGGGAGAAACTTTGGACAGATTCAACGATTTCTATAATCAAAACCTAAGGTGAAATTTCAGAACATGGAATACCTTGTATATATAAATTTCTATTGCCACTCCCTTTCCTTTTATCTCCTTCCAAGATTCTCCTCTTGATCATTATCTTCTCCTCGAGTTTTCCACATAATATCTCATAGTTTAGATTTTATAACTCTATGTTTAGCCGAATCCCCAAACCCGTATACACACATGGATCCATAACCCAAATCTTAAAATTTAGAACATAGAGGATCCGACCTCTAGATCTGCACCCGTATCGGATACCCGCACCCGAGTCCGAGCAACTTAGAGACTAACAGCTAAAGCTTTAACTTCCTGACAGGCATCAAACCAAGCTCATAATCTGACTTTCTCAAGAAAAATTGAAAAAATACTGTGTGCAATTGAGACCAAGATTACCATATCCACAATCCAACTTTTTCCGTAGTGTTACATTTGTCTGAATTACTTCTCCAAAAGTGAATCCCAGTTCATTTTTACATTTCTATGGGTTAACCATTATTTCCATGCACGTATCACCAAGTTTTTTCAGGCGGAGTTTGTATATTAATATTTAAGTAAACATGTTCGAAATGACCAAGGGGCAGAAAGAGTATTCTCATCTCGCGTTTCTTTGTAAGGTAAGAAGATGCAATTGACACGAATGCAAGCAACATGCACACTATAAGGCACCAAATATATAAGGGAGTTAATGGTTTGATGCAAAATAGAGATACTCGGAAACAGCACAGCATCAACTTCCATCAAGCTTAATTTTAAATTTTATGCTTTATGTGGACCACTACATTCTATTAGCTTAGAATTTTCTTGGAGCTAATGCCAATCAATTCCACCACCTCAATCACAAAATACTCAGGTTTAGCTATATGAATCATCAGCCTCTATATGATCTCTTTAATCCCATTCTTTGAAACTAAAATCTGTTCCATGTATGAACTACGTGGAGGATAGCACATGGGGATGAGTTACAATAGTTGATTTATCAACATTTTCAATATGGAACGCTCGGAGTTAATGATAGTCATAGAAGTTAGAAAAGTTTTTTTTACAAGACATAAAAGTTGGAAAAGGTTGACATTGCAATGAAACTTGCCTAACTAGAAAACACGACCTTAAACATATCAGACTTATTCTTTGTGATGATCTTGTTAATTCCAAAGAAAAAGTTAACTATGAGTGTGTTTTGATTTATAGGTCACTCTTCAATTCGGGACGTTAAAAAATGTTAGACACCATCCGTTTCTATCCAACTTTTAGATGTCATTTGGCCATGTGATTTCACATCATGATTTCAAGTTTTTTTTTTGACAAAACAATTGTGATTTCAAGTCTACGTTTGTTCATGACATTTTGAACAAAACTTCAACTTTAAATTCTAATTTCAATCCCAATTCACCTCAAAAGGTAGAATTTCAACTTCAAATTTGTGATTTCAAATTTTCTAAAATTCAAAACTTAGCCCATAAAACACACCCAAATATAACTTGGTACTGAAAATAGGAATCCTTTGTTAATCGTGAATTTAAGTAAGTGCGCTCGTTTAGTAAGATTTTACACTCCATAGTTTCAAAGTAGAAACTTGAAAATTTGAGTTCCTCAACTTGTGACTTTTGGAATTTCAAGTTGTGTTTGGGCACACATTTTACTTGAAAAAAATTCAAGTTTGTGAGCAAAGTCCCCCCCCCCCCCAAAAAAAAATGGTCTTTTGGGAACTTAAAACTACTTAAAGATCAGATTTTGAAAATCCGATCAAATTTCATAGTCAAATAGTTATCTGAAGATAAATTTTCAAAATCTATGGTCAAACGCTAGCTGTAAGAGTACACAAAAGTTATGATAGTTTTAACAAATTAGTAATTTTTCATGCTAGCACAATTTGATTTCAAACCTTTGTGTACAAAACTTCTAACCGAACACCATTTCAACTTCAAATCAACCTTCACCTTAATCACAATCATAAACTTCAAGTTCATATCCAAATCCCTACTTCAAAAACTGTAAATACAGTAACAACATTCACCTACTAACTTCAAATCATATGTAGATCCGGTTCATCAAAAAGAAAGAAAATGAAATGTGACCTGAAGGGAGTTGACGGAGCCACGGTGAGGAGAAATGATATCTTTGTAGTTGGAGAGTTGAATAGAAGCGATTCTAGCCGACTTAATACGATTGCTGAATAAATTAGGGCGAAGCTTGCCAAATTCTCTGTCTCCGATCTCCTTCCACATCGTCCTCGCATCCTTCCCAACCAATTTACTCCTTTCTAAATTACCCCAATCACAAACACCCAAAAAAAACTATCTTTACTTACCCAAATCAGCTCTGATTCAACCAAAAAACTGAAAATTGAATGATCTAGTGATGAAACCAATCTTGCCCTTTGTTGTTTCTTCTGAACATTTCCTCAAACAGTTGGTGGGTGTTCTTCGATTTTCGATTTGCCCCCTTTTTTGTGCAGCCCTAGCGCCTGACGATGAAACCTGATGTGAGAAATGGATAAGTACAAAGAGGGATTTTGCAGAAAGGCCAAAATGATGACAAGGTGTCTTCGTGGAGAGGTACTATTCACCTTTTCTTTAATCTTTTTTGAAATAGAGTCTATTTTTGGGTGTGTACTATGTTACGAAAGCGAAAATAAATTTCACAAATGATATTATAAGTTAGTACAAGGTCCGCATTCGGATAATAGTAATTAAGATTGGATAGTATCGTAATATTATATATTTTATTTCGGTGAATTGAAACGTTACATTTTATATGAGATCTTTGGTTCTTCTTTTCGAATGACTTTTGAGCTTGATATTGATTTGTACTTGAATACGAGGGGTTTATAAAGATTGCCCTTGACTTGTGTTTGAATTCAAGGGTTTGAAACTTAGATCGTAGAGAAATTTGTTGTGCTTAATCCATTAGTTCTTTTTCTGCCTTCTTGATGTGGCGTACGTAGCTTCGTCCCTAGCTAAATATGAATATTTTTAACTATCGATAAACAATTTAGAGGGGGTTACTAACTAGCTCTTCTTCTAGCCGGAACAGGACACATGTACATACCAGGCGATTTATTGGTGCCTAGTTTGACTAAGCATATTGTGTCATTTTAACTAAGACTTAATCAATACTTGGAGCCAAACACCAACATCCTCAACAAGGACGCAACCGTCGACTCTTAACTCAAAGTTCACCCCCTCCCCTCTTTTCCCCGTTTGAGATTCGGGTCGTGATTCCTAAACCTCAGCCTTAATCCTAAACCCAACCCTAGCTCGAGACCTAACTTGACTAGAATTCGAGACACAATATCGTTTCTAGCCCGAGACTCGAGAACCAACCTGGAGATTTAACTTGACACTAACTGGGACTAGAGACACAACACTGACCCTAGCCCGAGACATGAGACCCAAAGCCCAATCTTAACTTGGGACTTAGGACTCAACATCATCCCAACCCTAACCCAAAACCTAAGATTCAACATTATGGACTTGCTACTGACCTTAATCTGAGACTTGATTCTGACTTAAGACCCGATTCGTGAATTTTACTGGGAACCTAACTCCGCCCCCGACCATGCAACCGAGACTTGGACCAATCTTTGACCCTTACCTCGGACCCAAATTGAGGCCCAATCTTGATTAGAGAACTGAGATTCGAGCCCACCCTAACCCTAACCCTAACCTAGCAACATCAGATTCGAGATGCAAAACTCAAGCTCCACCTCATAGAAAAAGTCAAAGTAAATTTCAAGTACTAAATCCAAATTAAAGTATATCTAAAATATGCAATAGAACTAGGCTGGTGTTTGGCTAGTTTAACGACTATTTTTGAAAATAAATTATGTTGAGTTGGCTAAAATCAGTCCAATATAAAATTATCTTGTGCTAACCCATAAAATTTTAGGCAGACCATCAATGTTTTGGTCATATTGGATACCTTTTGATGTCTATATAAGATATTATACCATTAACGTAGTTCATAAAGTAAAATTAAAATATTTTTTTACCGCTATATAAATATATCTATAATCAATATTATATTAAAAAAGAGAAGAAAAGAACATACTATGGTATCTTGAACTTCAAAAAAATATGAGTACAATTCAAATCCATTCAACACATATGAAGCTAATATTGGTACAAATATATTGTTCAACCAGCTAGCATTATATTATATATGTAGCAATTAATGCAATTATTTTCATGTAAAAATATGATCAAGGATTTACAAGATTTACAAATCAATAAAAAAAAAAATTGTAGTCACAAAAAAATAAATTAAAAAATGATGATCTTCATTAGCTGCTGTTACATATGGACATGTTTCCTAGTAACCAATTTATGATCTTTTGGTCCATTCATTACACTTCTTGGAAGTATTGGCCCTTCACATAATGTTACATTTTCTTCACTCAATTTTTTCACATGCCTCCTCTTTATCCTTCTTGAGCTAGCTTTTATGATCGGAATAACGTACCATCCAATTGATGTACACAATATCGCAAAACACCTCCCGTAAACAGCTAAAAAAACCAATATCAAGATTATAGCTAATGGCAAGTAATAAGTTGGCTTCTTGAAATTTGCTAACCTCAAATTCCTAAAAAATTTCCTTCTCTTAGATTCCACTTTTCGTTGTTCTGAAATATTTGATGAAACCTCGTGAATAGTCTTCTTATCATCGACAAACTCTGACTTCTTCTTCATCATTTGCTTGTCATCATCAGTATCACTAGACGATGTTTGATTTTTGTCCTTCACTCTGACAACAATAGGCTTGATTGAATTTGAATTTGAATTCGAGAAAACAAATCGCACGAAAGAGATATCATCAGATCCTATTTGAGTATACATTTTTTGTTTTTTGTCTTCAAGATTGGCTAAGAGTTTCGAAAATTTATCTAAGCCACGATTAGCATAAGGATTGTATGTACTATTTTTGCTTCTTTTTGATGATTTTTTTGGAGTTGAACAAGGGCTTGATAATGTTTCCCTATCATAATCTTCACCTTCTTGATTATGAAATTTTCCACTTCCACATATAAAATGATTAAACATTTATGAGGAAAAGAAAATAACATAAAAAGACTATAGGGATTTTGAATGATTTTTGTTTTGGAGTGATAACTTTAATGTTGAATTTAGAGACTTTTAAAGAAAAATAAAGGGTGCAATAAGCTTATTTATAAGAGTTTATTTGGAAGACTAGATCTAAAAGAGGGGGAATATAGAAATAGTCAAATCAAAAGTGAGGGCTTTGAACTTTTCTTTTATATATATATATATAAGGGATAATTAATCCTGAATTTAATTTTAGAATGAGTTTATCTCATGTTTGATTAGGATAAAATCGATGAATAACTTGTATCCTAACCAAACGATCTTCAATTATAGGAAATACATGATTTGTAGAATTATAATATACTCAAATATGGAATAATAATACACATGTAAATTATTTCGTTGAAAATCGAATAATTTAATACTTAATAATTGATTAATTTTTGTGATGATTCATAGCCAGAAAGATCAAAAGTGCGCATATATATATCAATTAATTAAAGATTAAATATGTCTAAGTAGAAACAATATGGACTGAAATTAAGTATTTATCAAATTAGAAGGACCAAAATTGCTGATTTTGCTATAAAATATTTCATTGAATATTGTCAATCGTTTTGACTAATCAAATTATTTTGTAAAAGAGATAAGCGTAGCACGTTGAAATAATTTAATTTATACTTCTAGCAGTTCGAATATATATAAAATAAAGTTTAGGTGATATTTTGAATGGTCAAAAATACACTACAATATTGACATGTAGTTTACTAATTATAAATTAATATTGTTAATACGATGATATGTGTTCGAGTTAATTAGAATTTAATAATTTTAATATAGATCATAAATTTATATAAATAATATACGAAAATTGTAAAAAATATGAGGTTTGATTTTATAATTTATAAGTGATTATTTCATCTTTTATTCACCAATCCTTATTTTTTGTCAAATCGAAAAATGTAGGTCAACTTATTAATACAACTAATAAGACAAAAAGCATATTGAAAAAAGAGATAAATTTGTGGAGTTATATTATGCTTTGTTCAATCAAAAAAAAGCATATTATATAATATAATATAAGAAATTTCAATGCCTTTTCTCATTTTCTTTATTTTTCTTCAACTCATTTTTCTCTTTTTTTTCTTCCATTTTTACAAGTAGTGTGTGATGCACATCGTATACCTAACGTGCCTAAGTTATTTTGATTCTTTTTTATACGTAAGTAATAAATATTATTTAAAAATATTTATATATAATCATTGATTATTCAATTTTTAAAATTAATTTTGAGATTAAGAATAAAGATCATATAATGATGATATTATTGCAGAAATAATAATTATTTCTTCAATATCATGACTAATAATTACTTTTAAGAAATTATTTGGTCCTTAGAAGTTTGTCCTTTTCATCATATAATTAAGAATAATTTTTTCCCCCACTTGAATAGCTAAAATATGGTATCCAAACTTTAATAATCTAATTCCTAAACTTGTTGGGTTTTTCCTTTAAGTACCTTAACTATGTCATTTTTCTATTGAATTATTGAACCACCCATAATTTGTTCCTTTTAAACACTGTTGATTGATTTTGATCGAATTTTCTATTGTAAATGCCTTCAATTGTGCTCGTATTGTAATGATTTTGATTGAAGGAATGTAGATAAACTATGTTAGTCTTATTTGTTTTCTAATGTGTTCAAATGACTTGAAGTAAAATACAATTATTTTCGAATATTTTCACTATCAGTTGGACTAATGAGTTCTAGAACAACATATCTATCAATATCCCTTACAAAATCTGGTTCCACGTCAGCCAATGATATTTAAAAATAACAAATTATTGATGGTTCAATGATTCAATAGGAAAATAGCATAGTTGAGATACCTAAAGGAGAAAACACAACAAATTTAGGGATCTGCTTATGTATTTGACCATAATCTAAAGAAAATTATTTACGACTAAAATGTAAATAAAGTTAAAAGAGTAAAGTTATTTCATTTCAAATAATTTTACTTTATGATATTTATATAGTCGATTTCAATTAATTTGCTATAGAAATTATAGTAACATTTCAATTTATGATAGTGGGACATGTGCCCTTTTTGGATGTGTCAATTTGAATTTGAAAATTTGTCCAAACAGAACTGTCTACATATGGTCCTGACAACTTTTTTTTTTCTTTTCATTTTTAAGACAAGAAGAATATGGTCCAACCAAAATTAAATAACCTAATAATTCAAAAAGAAAATTAGTTGGAAAAATAAAAATTCCATCTTGAAATTATTTTTCTTTTTTAATGGTCCAAAATGTTGATAATGATAGTAAGATATTTCAGTCAATACATGTGATGTTTACTATAAAGAGAAAATTAAAGTTGCAATTCCACCAATTTGGCTTCAACACAACATGTGAACTTTGATGTCTATGCAAGTAACAATCATGACTAGTTACTACTTCAGTTTATTATAAGCAGTTTTATTTTATATTTTTATAATAAGATGTTTTCATATTTTAAAATCATAATCATTTTATCATTTTACGATAATTTTTTTCCACCCCTTTCTCAAGAGAATCAATAACATTTTCACTTATCCTTCGACGTAACTCGAATCCTTAAGCTATCGACTGATGATAAAAAATACTCTATCATTTAAACAAGCCTCACTTATCTCGCTCGACAATCGACAATATCTTTTATCATTACTCTCAATATACGAAAGTTTGGTGCACAAAAATTTCGCTTAGCATACATATATCTATTTAAATATATATATAATACACAATATTGTTTTTGCATTTCTATGTAAGAAAAATTAAAAAAAATATTTTCATAGTCTTAACTCGTAATATCCTGATCACTCAACGATAATTTTTACTGTTACTCCAAGAATATGGTATTAAAGAAAGGTGTTTAGTGGGGTAGTTGGATACTTCATAGTGGGGACAAAAATGACAGCCAAATGTCCATATCTCAATTAGTTAAGTTACATTGCTCCTCTTTTAACTCACCATTTTTTTTTATCTCTTTATCTTTGCCCCAATTCTCATTTTTGCTACAAAAATCAAGAAAATATACTTTCTTGATAATCCTAAAAACTTGTCAAATGGCTTTTGCAGGAACAACACAAAAATGTATGGCATGTGAAAAGACAGTGTATTTGGTTGATAAATTAACTGCAGACAATAGAGTGTTTCATAAAGCTTGTTTTAGATGCCATCACTGCAAGGGTACTCTCAAGGTTTGTTCTTTTTTTCACTACTATGATGATACGAGCATTTCGGTTTATAGGTCTAATTATTTCGATTCTCCTGTTTCTGCATGCTATAGTTATTAAAGTCCCCTCGATTGTAAGAATAGGAGATTAGTAGTAAGCTAGATGTTTTACGAACCATGTTAAACTTTAAGGCATTTATTTATATTTTAATCACCCAATAAAAAACGCATTCTGATATCATTGATGTCGAATAGATTAAAAGGCCCAATTATGTATAACTTTTTTCATTTTTGTTTTGATAACTCTATCTGAATCAGCTTGCACGTATCTCGATTAATTTTATTGAATACCTACTATTTTTCACTATCACAAGTATCAAGAAATTCTATCCACCAAAGCTTGGAATATTGAAAATAAAGCATTGACTAACTTTTGTCTCTGCTTAAATCTGAGACCTCGTGATTTTTAACCTATTTTATTGACCAATATATCACACACTTTGGCTAGTGGTTTCTCATTTGTAAGATTTCAATGACATAAAAACATAGCATAAAAGAAAGTATAGATATTAGACTTGTTAATCCAATTTTCCAACTTAATTATTACTCTTTTTTAATCTTGTTTAATACATTAATTTGCAGCTTAGCAACTACAATTCCTTTGAGGGAGTTTTATACTGTAGACCTCACTTTGATCAGCTCTTCAAAAGAACTGGAAGTCTTGACAAAAGCTTTGAAGGTACAAAAAACAAAGTGCCTAATTTCAAATCAATCAAATTTGGCTAATAAAAAAATTTACTAATAGACTAAAATATATTCCAGGGACACCAAAAATTGTGAAGCCAGAGAAAGATGAGGTAATTGAAATCTATATTGCTCGGACTCTTCAAATATGTTGCCATACCTGTGCCAGATCCTCCAAGATTACACTGCTTTTGGAGGACCTGACACGCATTTGTTGACATTTTTGAAGAGTCTGAGTAAACATATCTTTGATTTGTGAATAACTAATCTATGTTTTGAGTATTTGAAACAGAAACCACATGCAGCTAAAGTTTCAAGCATGTTTGTTGGAACTAGGGAGAAATGTTTTGGCTGCAAGAATACTGTTTATCCAACAGAAAAGGTACTACAATAGTCAGAACTCTCTGTAACAATTATTCTTTATAACAACATTTTGCTATAACATCAAGTTTTCGGTGGAGACGGCTTTTATTCTTTGTTATATTATATGTGTTGTTATACTATAGTACCCAAATAATATCTTAACAAACGATGTTTGTTATAGAGAGGTTAGACTGTAAGTAGCAGTGGGATCTAGAGCACAACCTACGAATTCACTAAATATCTATACATTGACTATGAACTCAGTTATATCATTTTTATGTTAGCTTGAGGTCATCCTAGGAATCCGTAAACTTCAAATTCTGAATCCACATTTGGATGTAAAATGTGATTTGATAATGTGACTATTGGGAGAAGGATTGCTTTAAGCTTTAACTATGTCTATGCATATAAAGAAAATCTAAATTCTTGATTCGCCTCTGATTAGGTATCCGTGAATGGAACACCATACCACAAAAGTTGCTTCAAATGTAGCCATGGAGGCTGTGTAATTAGCCCATCCAACTATATTGCTCACGAGGGGCGCCTCTATTGCAAGCATCACCATGTTCAACTGATCAAGGAGAAAGGAAACTTGAGCCAACTCGAGGGTGATCACGACAAGAATTCATCAGTTAGAACAACAGAATCATAAAACTTCCAACAATATATCATGTAGTTTTTTCATGAATAAAGGTTATAATTCAGCTTGAATGTACTTCCTTTTGTTAGCCTATTTTTCTATCAAATTGATTCTCAATCATATTATTCTTGTGTATGTTGAACTTCTTTTTGGGTTTTACTTCTTGTGTTGTTGAAAATTCTATGTTGAAAGTAAGTCGATAAATGAATTAAATATTAGCATAATTCACCTCTCGTCTTGTAGTTTCACGATTTACTTTTTCATATATTGAACATACTCTGGTAATTTTGGATCTGCCCCTAATTCTTGCAGGCTTGATGTAGACTTACTTAACTTTATCCATTTAGTGGAGACATATAGTTAATCGCTTCATATAATTGATCCTTCGTGCAATACCCTTATTTGAGTGATACGTTGAATACCACAAGATATTAAGAATGCTTTTGAAGTACTTTCCCATTAGTCATAAAACTATCTCATAAATGAAAGAAGAAAAACTCTTTTTTCATGTCTTTGTAGATTTAGTTGAGAAAAAAAAAGAACAAAATATTGTAATACCAAAAATAAGAAATAAATGTGTGATATACAACCTATATACCTAGGGAATACATTTTAAAATCAAGTGGGTAGGGAAAAATAAAACAAAAAAACAAAGGTTCAATTAATGTGTGACATACCTTCTTCCCTTCCTATTTAAACAAAAAATACATTATATTGCCGTACATTAGTATAAATCTATATCTATCTGTCTAATTCTAAAAAACTAAAAATTAAATAATGTAAATACTCCTAACTTTATTAAAAAAAAAAAAAACTAACTAAAAACATTGTTGCCCTACGCACTCCTTTGTAGCCCTACACACTCATTTACAATAGTTATTACTTTCAACAATAATAATTTTGGAAAAATTTGTATATAATAGCAAATTATTAATTCAAACTAAATATTATAATCACAGTTTGATTTAATTATAATCCGTAGCAAACTATTGTCATTCGCGTCTCTTCCTAATTTTCTCTCTCGCCACTCTCCCGAGTCTCTTCTCCGTCTCTCTCGCTTTTATGTATAAAGAGAGAAAAGATTCTATATATACATATATCTTTGTTTCCTCTCTCTCCACTCTCCCTATTTCGCTCATCACTCTCACTTTATACAAACACAAATGTATACATTGCGTTTGTGTTTGTATAAAGCGAGAGAATTTTTTTTGTATATATATATATATATATCCGTCCTATACACTTATGATTATACAAATACAAATCTTCTCCTACCCAGTTTTCTTTTGTCTTTCTCTCATTTCTCGTTGTATACAAACAAAGTATACAATTGATTCTTTTATATATGTATATCGAAACAGATTATACAATTGCTTTTTTTATGTATAGCGAAATATACATATTAATATTCACAGCAAACAAAAATTTGCTATGTAGCGCAATTATGCTAACTATATCTATAATATATAAATATAATTTTTATATTTGCTATATGTGAAAATTGCTCAATATTTTGTAGAGGCCCAATTGTCAAATGTTTTCACCTTTGTAAAAATGTAAGCCCATGAAACTTCATCTTTCAGCTCAAAGTTGATCCTATGAACACCTTGTTCTACTGTAATCTTCAATGTAACATTTATATTTTGTAATGAGATCGATAAATAAAAGCACAAGGTAAAATAATTTTAGATGTTGAATTGTATTTATTATAATATGTTTTATCGTATGACCAACTATATGTAACACTTTTAAGAGGATTCATTGGTCGTGACAAAAGTATTGGGTATGATAGAAAAATCAGACCGAAAAGATGGGGACATATACAAGAAATGTCGTTTACAAAGAAGTATTAGATGAGATACAATTGATAACGTTTGAAAGTAATGAATTTGAAGAAAAAGTACATTTCATTGTTCATTCGGATAAGAGACGAGACAACCATCACCATGCAAATTATGAATAAATTATGGTACAAATAACTATTTACAAATAAATTATCATAAACTTCAGCTTCAAATTCTCGCCACACTAATGCGAAAGTTTGAAAAATATAATTGGAATAGAAATACACGTGCAACACACGTGCGATAAAATATGTCATAGGAATAAATTAGAGAATTTAAATTACTTTTTTTTAAAGTATAACAAATGATATCTTCTTTGTGACGGAACTAACATGAAAGAAGTATCATATTAAGTGAAAAAACAAAGCGTGCATATATACACAAAAAGAAACTTTTTTTTTTTTTGAAATGATACTTTTCTATAACGGATTAACATGAAATGATGAGTATCACGTGAAGTCAAAAATAAAAGTAAAATATCTATACGAATAAGAGATTAACAGCAAACACATCTTCATTAATCTGTCTGCTTCATGTTAAAGGTATTTTTGAAATTTCAAACCTTTTTATTGATGTATTTGCTTTATGTCGAAAGTATTTTAGAAACTTTAATGTCTATGCTTTGAATATTCTTTTAAAACTACTTACAAACAAATTATCGTGAACTCCAGCCCCAAATCCTTGATCACTCTAGCGGAAGTTCAAAACATATGATTGAATATTATTTAACGGTTATGAAAATCTTAAGAATAGATATACAATTATACACGTTCAAGCACATACAGTGAATCTAGTATTAAAAAAATATGTCATTAAAATAAATGGGAGAATTTAAATTGTTATTTCTTAAGTATAACAAATGATATCTTCTTTGTAATAAAACTAACAAGAAATAAGTATCACATGAAGTGAATAAATAAAGCGTGTATATACAAAAGAGATTTTTTTAAATAAAAAATATGATATTTTTTCATAACAAACTAACATGAAATGATGAGTATCACATGAAGTAAAAAAAGAAAAACAAAGTATCAATATGAATAACAGATAAAAACAAACACGTCTTCATCAATGTGGCTGCTTCATGTTAAAGGTATTCTTGGAATTTCAAACCTCTAATTGATGTATTTGTTTCATGTTGAAATTAAATATTTTAGAAACTTCAGTGTCACCGTTGCTTTGAATGTACTTCTAAAGCTACTTTCAAATAAATTATCGTAAACTTCAGCCCAGATTCTCAATCACACTAACAGTAGTTCGAAACATATGAATGAATACTATAAGAATCTCAGGAATAGGCATACACATGCAACACACGTGCAATAAATCTAATATAAAAAATATATTATCAAAATTAATTAGAGAATTCAAATTATTTTTTAAGTAAAACAAATGATTTCATTTTGTAATGGAACTAACAAGAGATATGTATCACATGAAGTGAATAAACAAATTGTGTCTGTACAAAAAGAGAAAAGTTTTTAAAAAATATATTTTTCATAATAAATTAATATGAAATAATGAGTATCACGTGAAAGTGAAAAAATAAAAGCAAAGTATCATTTAATACAAATAAGAGGTTAAAAGCAACACATCTTCATTAATATGTCTTCTTTCATATTAAAGATATTCTTGAGATTTCATACCTTTTATTGATGTATTTGCTTCACATAGAAAGTATTTTAGAAATATTAATTAATGTCTGTGCTTTGAATGTGCTTTTAAAAAAAATGTTTCTACTTGAGACCTTAGTCCCAAAATTAATAATTTTAAAAAAAAATAAACTTAACATAGTTAAAATATCTTTTTTTTTTAAAAATTAATTAAAAAATATTACATAAATTAAAATAGAAAAATACCTTGATCAGTTTTAATATAATTTGTTCGATTCATAGCCTCGTACGAACACGCTACTTTACAACTAATATACATATAAAGAAAAAAAAAGACATACCTTTTAAACTTTATGATTTAGAGCTTGTCAAAATTTAAAGCATCGTTACTATCTTAATATTCATTTAATTTAATTTAAATACGATTTTAAACGTTGTCGTTTAAAAAAAGACATATATATCCTATCATGTTAACAAAATCTAAATGAAAAAAGTGGTGCATATATATATATGGCAGCCGAAAATTTATGAAAGTGGTTCATATATATATATATATCGCAGTCGGAGATTTATAAAAGTTGTTCATATATACTCAGTTACTTGTACAAACGTGTCACATCCCCTTCGTCTTTTTCGGCCAAAGAAAAATCAAAGTTTCATCAGTTAAATTGCAGACACACTCTAAGGTGCTTCTACAGTTCAACAGCTTTTTCGCCATTTTTGTTTTCATCCACCATGTGAAGAGCTTGAAGCTTTAGCACTATTCTTGTTGATTTTGTTCAGGGAGTTTTGATCATCAATGGCTGGAATTGATCGTGTAAAGTACCCTTCTCTACCGTCGAATTACGTTACCATAGCTGAGCTCAAAGAACGATGGCTTAAAGAGCAAGAAAGGAAGCAGCAAGAAGAAAAGGAAAAACTGGAAAGTGAAGAAAAGGAGAAATACCCAGTTCTTCGGAATCATGAAAATCGCATTGTAAATGGGTATGGTTATAGTCGAGGTTCAGTTGGTAAAAATCTGCAAAACCGTGAAAATCATAGTGGGAAAGGTTGGCGTGATGTGGGTTTGATTGCTAAAGAACCCAAGTTGAAGGAGGTTAGGATGAATGGTTCAGTGGTTGAAGAAGGTGTTGATAGAGCAAGGGGAAAAGAGAAAATGGGCTATTTTGGAAAGAGGGAAGCTAGGGTTGAAAGAGATGGATCAGGAGATATGGCTAAGGTTACGATGATTGATGTGGCGGAGGAAGAATCGATGGCTGTGGTGAGTGTGGGAAGGGGTGGAAAAGAATCATCTAAGGGTAAATGTAAGTGGAATAGCGGGAATCAGGAGGTTGAAGAAGTGGCTACTGTTTGCATGGTGGAGGTTGTAGGAGAAAGCAATGTTGATAGGGAAATTGCAGGGGGGGAATGTAGAGTTGGGTATAGAGGGAAGAAAAATAGCTGGAGTGCGGAGCTATCAGGACAAAAACAGAATGCAGGGAAGGAGAAGGTTTTAGTTGATGTGACTGAGAAGGTGAGAGTGGGAGGTGCATTTCGTGCTTATGGTGGTAAGGAGGTGGCTTCTGTTTGGGCGGTGAAGGTTGTAGGAGAAAAAAAGGTAGATAGGGAAATCACAGGGCAGAATTGTGGAGTTGGAAATAGGGGAAAGAAAAATGGTGGTAGAAAGATGGGTGTTAGGATTGGAGAAGTGAGTGATAAAGCAGACAGTGTGGAGCAATCAGGACGAAAGCATAATGCATGGAAGGAGAAGGTTACAGTTGATGTGATAGAAAGAACTAATGAGAAGGTGAGAGTGAGTGGTGCATTTCATGCTTACAGTGATAAGGAGGTGGCTTCTGTTTGTGCGGTGGAGGTTGTTGGAGAAAACAAGGTAGATAAGGAAATCGCAGGGCAGAATTGTGGTTCTGGGTTTAGGGTAAGCAATAATAGCTGGAGAGAGGTGGGTAATACGGTTGGAGAAGGGAGCAATAAAGCAGACAGTGTGGAGCAATCAGGACAAAAACATAACGCAGGGAAAGAGTTGGTTCCAGTTAATGTGAAAGAAAGAACTCATGAGAAGGTGAGAGTGAGAGGTGCATATAGGGGAAAGAAAAATAGCCGTAAACAGATGGTTGATAGGGTTGGTGAAGTGAGCGATAAAGCAGACAGTGTGGAGCAATCAGGACAAGAATGCAATGCAGAAAAGGAGAAGGTTTCAGTTGATTTGAAAGAAAGAACTAATGAGAAGGTGACAGTGAGTGGTGCATTTCGTGCATACAGTGCTAAGGAGGCCGAAGAAGTGGCTACTGTTTGCACAGTGAAGGTGGTAGAAGAAAACAAGGTGGATAGGGAAATCTCAGGGAAGAAACATAGAGTTGGTTTTAAGGGAAAGAAACCCAGCGGGAGAAAGATTGGTGATAGAGTTGGAGAAGTGAGCGATAAAGCAAACAGTGTGGAGCAATCAGGCCGAGAATGTAATGCAGAAAAGGAGAAGGTTTCAGTTGATGTGAAAGAAAGAACTAATGAGAAGGTGAGAGTGAAAGGTGCATTTGGTGATAATAAGGAGGTCGAAGAAGTGGCTCCTGTTTGCACGGTGGAGGTGGTAGAAGAAATTAAGGTAGATGGGAAAACCGCAGGGAAGAAACGTAGAGTTTGGTATAAGGGAAAGAAACATAGCGGGAGAAAGATGGCTACTAGGGTTGGAAAAGTTAGCGATAAAGCAGACAGTGTGGAGCTATCAGGACAAGAACGAAATGCAGAAAAGGAGGAGATTTCAGTTGATGTGAAAGAAAGAGCTAATGAGAAGGCGAGAGTGAGAGGTGCATTTTGTGCAAACAGTGATAAGAGCAAAGATGTATTGATAGATTCAGAAGCCGGTCTGAATAAGACGATTGAGGGAGATCTTGGGGATTTATCATTGACTGATAGGAGGTATGGTCATGGGAGATCGAGTGTCAGGGTGTATGGTGGCAAGTCATATGGGAGTTCCAGAAGGTATGATGTGCGAAAAATGTTGAAGCAGAGGGATAATAGCTTTGCATGGATTAAAAAGGGGGAGTCTTCAAATGGCAAATTTGCTGAAATTGAAACGCAGGTAGCTAATTATGCTGGATTCCCTCTTTGAGTTCATCTACATGTTGTTTTCTTTTTTCTGATAAGCTGTTTCTTAATGTGTTCTTTTTGTTATTAGTGAATGCATTCTTAGTGACTGTGTTTAGCTATAAGAACACTTTATGAAGTGATGAATTAGTGAGCAAATGCAAGAACAAAATAGAAAGAGAAGTAAGAACTAGAAATGTAGAAATAGAACAGTCTTATTGTTTCTTACCATTTATAAGGAGCTTGTACTAATACAAATAAAGAATATAGAAGGGGACTACTGCACAGTGCATACCGCTCTTTTGAAATTTCATCAGGCTGCATCATATGACATGTAAATTTGTGTTTAGTTATCATCATAAGCTTTTTGTCGAGAGAAAGGGTTATATGTGTTTAGTTTTCATCTTAGGATTTTTGTTGAGAGAAAGGGTTGTATTAAAAGCCATAATTTAAGAGGATTAAGTTGTTTTGACAAAGTAGTTTAAATTTAGGGATGTTCGAGAGAAAGGGTTTAAATTTTCTCTGTTCAGGTTGTTCTACCTACTCCAGCATTTTAATAGGAATAATCAAATTGGTTCAAGAGTTTGAAGAAGGATGTTCTATTTTTATTATTTTTGCAAGATAACTGGAGTATGAAATTTGCAATTGAATTAATTGTAAGAATCAAGTGGCACATACTAAATGGTGGACGCAAGATTTACATCTAAAACAAAAGTAAACCTACTATATTGATGCTGAAATCTAAAATCTGAAATGCTTGTTGAAAGATCACAAGTTGAAATTGAACTTAAAAATTACTTGTTGTCCTACTCAATATACCAGCTTTGCTGTTCTTTTTCTTTTTCTGATTGTCAGCTTTGCTGTTATTTTTTTTTAATTGCTCTTTTCTTTGACAAATATGGCCTCTTTTTATTTCTGTTCTTATTCCTAAGGCATGTTGCGGGGTTTCTCTTAGGGGATGAGGGGAGGTCTTGGGACAGGCATTTTGTCCTCATAAAGGGCTGCTTAAGGATGCTAATAACCTAGCTTAAGAAAGCTAGTAAGTGGTTTCAAAGGGATATTGAGGGGTTCTCATGGAAGGTGGGAAAAGGTGTCAGGACAGATATGTTGTCCTAATAAATGGCTGCTCAAGGTCATTTATAAGTATAACCTCGGTTAATAAGGCTAGTAAGTCGTTTCAGAACCAAAAAGAAGAAGTTATACCTTTAGCAGGCCTAGTGAGTAAATGATACAAGAATACTAGTATGCCAAATATTTATTGAGGTATCATTCTATTATTCCCCCTCTGTTTTGACAGTGTTGTTGTGTTGGCTAAAACATGGACTTTTAGTGTAAAAAGTGACATGTTTTAAGGAATGGTGAAGCAATAAATTCTTCAAATTTATCTTATTTCAAAAACACCAAGTAATTTGATGGTAGCAATTTGGAGATATACCGAAGTGAATTTCTTTTTGAGCAGAACCTCAGAAAATATTCTTTATGATTGTCCCTTCCTTCCCTCGGCTTTGGCATTTGGTTTGTCAACCAGCTTGACAACTTTAGATTATTAAGCATCTATATTGGTGGAGGAAATAGGCTACTGTCCTACCATTTTTGTCACAGTTCAAGGATAAGCTCACATTTCATGACCAAAGCCCCTTTATCTCATGAATTTCTTCTAAGCCTCGAGCTTTGCTAGAGGCCCCCAAGTGCGTCAGTCCTGATTACTAAATCTATCTAATATCTTTATTTACTTCAAAATTTTGTTGGGTGAAGGAGCTTTTTCAAATTTTTGCAATGTCCTTGAGGTAGAGCTCTTTTAGTTCTCAAATGCTTATTGTTTGCATGCTCCACCAGTCTATTTTAGTAACTACATGCTTAGCCTTGCTTAATTCTACATGCAACACATAGCAACTCTGTTTAAAGTTACCTGTCATTGCTGTCAACATTTTGATGATCATATGATTTCTGTAGCACTGAAGTGATGAATAAGTTCAACACATTTAAGTTATTTTAATACAACATATTTTATTGTTGCTGGTTATGCATATTATGTTTATAATTACTGGCTTCATAGCTTTGTAGCTCTTTCGGTGTTTGAGGAGTAATTTTTACTTCAGGACATGTCAATGTACCTTATAAAGAGGAGATAGTCCAAATGAGAGAGAAGAAATACTCTATTGATTTTGATGTTGGTCCTGGATGTGCTGGCACTCTATAAATTTGGATAGTTATGTACTCAACTTCTTGGCCCCTTGTAGGGTTTCTCTTAAGGACCTTACTTGTTTTTTCTTCATGTGAATGTCTATGGGAAAAAACAAACAACTAAGTTTCCCTATTTTCAGAGTTTTAGGAGTTCAAAGGCTGTATTGGATACTCTAATAAAGAAGTCATATGCATATGAAGATACTTAACCGTATCAGTAATTTGTACTCTCTTTGTTTCAAGTTTTCAACTTATGTGACTTATTTTCCTTTTTAGTTTGTTTTGAAAAGAATGTCGCTTTCTATATTTAGTAACTCTTTAATTCAAACATTTCACATTGCATATTTAAGGCCACAAGATTCAAAGGACATTTTGCTACATTATATACATCTTTAGTTTAGGACCACAAGATTCATAAGTCTCCCTTGCTTGCTTAAACTCCTCCAGGTCAAAGTCAAACTAGACACATAAAATGAAGTATAGGGAGTAATTGTTTACTTGATCCACATATAAGTATTGGTTTAATCAGCTGAACAGTGTGAACCAGAAGTTCTAGCTAGTGGCTGAGAGCACAATGGCATTCGATTACAGTGAGTGATGATGCTTGGGGTCTGATAGTGTAGAGTCAACTTATATAGGTGAGGTTACCATGTGAAAGTTTAGCAGTAAATAGAAGGCAACTTCTAAATTTTCTCAACGTATATCTTTATGAACTTATAAAATGTTGAAGTGAAAAAGTTTTATTTTGATATGAGGGGCTTGTATCCCCTCCTACCCTGCCCTACTAGATAGCCTATGTTTGTGGCTTTTTCACAGATGATAGTCCTATTGTCTGATTATACTTATTGACGGGCTATGTTTGGTTTCTACTTTCTACTGATCATCATATTGTTTTCTCTTAGCTTAAACTTGACAGAATATATAATGTACCAATTGCATATGCTTTATTTTGTCAGGTTCTCTCTTTTCTTTCCAACACTTGCATTTTGGTGAGTATCAGCTATTAAAGAAACTTGTCACATACAATGTGACAACTTGCTATTACATAGTAGCCTATATCGAAGCATCATGAAATTTGTGATTACTTGCCAACATAGAGAATGTATTTTGTGTTCGCTTAGTCTCTGCAACTTTGTGATGTTACACGATAAGCTAAGCATAGCTGTAATTCCTCTTCACTTATTTTTCTGAATATTTACCTTCTGTTTAGCTGAAACTGTTGTTTTCATCTGTTAGGGTTGATTTTTTCAAGCCAAAGTACAAGTTGGAGTATGCTGTGCTCTCTGTCAATCAAGTCAGTTTCCTTACAGAAGTGGCTTCTTATTCATTAATTTCACCAATGCGACTTCAATTCTCATTGGAATTCAAACAACTTGTAAATTCTTCAGTAGTTGTCTCGCCCAGTCTTCTGAAAGACGGTTTCTCTCCTCCCCCTTGATCCTCTTGCAGTTTTATATTAACTGTAAATGAAAATGATGTCAAATCTAGAATCATGAACTATACATTTTGCGTAAAGGTAGTAGCCTTGCGAATGTCAACTTTTTAGTGGCAGCCTCTTTTGAACATTATTTCGCGTATTCTTGTGGCTACTTATTCATTCTTTGTGGGCAACTTATATCACCATGAAGAAAACTTCATGTGGGACTGTTTACTGGTCGCAGCGACTATGTTCTATGACCCTCAGGTCGCCACGAAAAGTCCTTTGTGGTGATATTTTCACTTTGTGGCTCTTTTTAGTTGCCAAAATGAAAATCCTTGGTGAGACTCCTTGAGAACAAATTGGATTTCAGAATCTCTTGGTGAAGGAGGATCAGAAAAGTAATTATACTTCAGGTATCTCGTGAAATTAGTCGAGGTGTGGGCAAGCTGGCCCAGGAACCATGGTTATAACAACAGACCAAGTGTAATTCCACAAGTCCCTTGAGGAGGGTGATGTGTACATAAACCATACCCCCACCTTGTGAAGATAGAAAGTCGGTTTCCGATAGACTTTTGGCGCAAAAGAAACATATAGACAATAATAGAGAAAAAAACAGGAGAAACCACAAATAGTACGATAAATGAAGCAAAGAATACAACAGGTAAGTAAAATTGAAGAAAACAATATTAGAAGGATTACTAATAATACTATTGATAAGGGAATCTAAACAATGCTCGACTATCTACTACCTTTTGCCTTAAATTCTCGACCTACATACTGTTTTATCTAACGTCATATCCTTGGTCTTATCGTAGATTGTTCAAATATATCAATTTCTTTCTCTTTTTCCAACTGTCCTATAAGAGGATAGTGGAATAGTGGTTTTAAGGATAGTTTTATTTTGCCCTTCAATATTTTCCCTAAGCTTTAATATGTGACTACAATTTCCATGAACTAAAGCATAAACTGAGAGTAACAGATACGTGGTATTCATATAGCCGACTTCAAATATAGACAAAGAGATTCATACAGTCGACTTCAATTAGTTTGGAATTGATGTCTAATTGTTTGGTAGTACAAAAATCGCATCGCGTAATAGTCAGTTGTTTCCTTCTCAAATTATATGCTATTTCTGTCATGTCAAAAATCTAACTTTAGCTCTTCTCTTGTTTTCTACCTATATTTCATAATCCATGGGATACCCTACAAATACAAATTCTAGCAATCATTTTGTGATAGAGCCACAAATGTCTTTGTCAAAAATGATTGACTGTATAATAGGAAAAAAAAACACCATCTGCAGGTTTGATCAATCAAATAATGAGTATTTTTCATGTATCGGTAAACTTTATTAAGTTAGTTGTCATTTGGATGCTGATTGGAGAAAGAGTTATCCATATATTAAAATTAGCATAACTTTAAACATTATATGAGTTCAACTGAAATTATTACTTTCATCTTGAGTAGTCCACTAATGGGTTGGGATTTGGATCCTATGCCAACCTATATAGAGAGCTAATGTTTTTTCCGAAGTTATGGATCCATTTTGACAACTTCCTTGCCTACATTGTTTCATCGACTAGAGGTTGTTCACCTTGGAGACCTGATGTTGTTATGAGTATGAATGGGCGTGGAAATGTGATGTTGATTCACTTTTTCACCAAAGACCTGATGTTGATTCATTTTCTAAGTACGCACGAAAGGTGCTATTTGTCAGGGTTCCTCCGACCCTTAGGATCGTCTAACCCATGTCTAAATGACGTTCACATAGAGACTTCCCCCTTTTTGACCTTCAAAGTTTTCATTTGAATATCACCAAAATCGCACCGTTATTTAGCGTAATTACATGGTTTGATTATGGATTTCGACTAAAAGTATTGAGTTCTGTCAAATCCGTACCTATCACTGTGACTCCGCCCGCGCCAGCAGAGTGCATGTGCCTATATTAAGCTAAGGGACCAAATGAGTCATAAAGGATACCCTACAACAACCCCATGACCACTCAATTAAATGTTTTCATACCAAAAATTTAGTCTTATATGGGCAACTTTTCCCCCTCCTAATAAAGAAACAATTAATTATGACACCTTTTCATTTCTCTCCCTACATGTGAATGGTGATTTTTTTTCCCACCTGAAGTCTGCAGTGATTGTGCTGAATTTCCTATTATGGTACCTTCTTCTTAACTTGTTATAGTAATCTTGTTAAAAGGGGAAATATTGTGACTTCACACTAGGAGATAGCAGATGATATTAGTACAGATTTAATTTATATCCACTGACAGTGTAATGTTGAACATTGTCTTGCTGTTCAACTAGTGACCTTATAATGTTAGAAGATATTATTCTGTCAACGTATAGAAATTAAACTCGATTGGTATCCCAATAATGACTTATCATATTGTGATTTAATGATGGGCCATATGCATTATTTTTCAAGAAGTGGCATCTATGGTCTTGTAGCATTACTAGGAGATTCTCTAAAGTCAAGCAGACTAGGACAAACTGATAAGTCTATCAAAGACCTGTGCCTCCAATCATGGCCAATTAAGAAAACAATGGAGCCAAGAGATTTTGTTTCTAAATGGTCCAGCAAAATAAGTGGTCCATGAAAATGCTTCATATATGGTATTATAGTAGGAGTTTTCTCAGATTGCCGGTAGATGAAGGAGTAGTAGTTTGCGGTAAGTTGACAGCTAAGGTAATTATAATGAAACCTCACAATATAGAATACGTCACGATGTGCTCACTTAGGCACGTGTTGACGGGCTTTTAACTGTATGTCATGGATAGTAATAATTCATATACAATCACTCAAACTTGAAAAGTGCACATCTAGACGTCTTAACTGGCAACTAACACTCCAACTCGTCCCCACTGTGTCTAGTGGACACCTGACGCTGAAATGACACACAAACTTTCGAGGTGTCTTTGTAAGTTTGAGTGTTTAACTTACATAGCGAAGGTGAGTTGAGGTATCTAAATGTCCATACTCAAAGTTGGAGTGCTAACTTGTTAGCCGAAGCCAAGTTTGAGTGTTCGTTGATATATTATGCCTTCATATGATTCACTGCAACTTGCTTGAGATTGAGCCGTCGCCTTGTGTTAGCAGTATCAATTGCCATTGGCCATGATTCATTTCTCTATTTCCCTACCCCATGACTAAGCCAACTGGCAACTTTTGATATTCTTTACAATTTCGAGGAAAAAAAGAAAGAAAAAGCATAGGGACAAAACTAGTCTACTATTTGAGTGTGCTAAGTTTGGTTGGTTGTATTAAACCTTATACTCTTCTCCTCTCTCTCCACTTATAAATAGACTACCAACAAAGAGAATTCATCCAATATTAGTCTTTTAATTTTTCGTATATTAAAGTACTACCTTCTCTTCTGTCATAAATAGCTTTCTGTTTTTCGTTGAAGTAACAACGCTGAAATCTTGATGGACATATCAGGTTCTGGATGTACTAGTGAGTGTGAATCTGGATGGACAATGTACTTTGATGAATTCTCGTATTCTTCGAATCAATTCAATGGAGTTAAGGGGAGAAGTATTTATGATGGTAGGGGAAAATCGGCGTATGTAGATGAAGATTTGTCGATGGTTTCTGATGCTTCATCTGGTCCACCACATAACAATTTCCATGAGGATAGAGAATTCTGTTGTGAAGAAAATGGCAACTTCTTATATACTTCTGAGACTGAAAATACAAAGGAGAAATACAAAAGGAAAATGAAAGAGCAGAGTGGAAAAAAACAGAATCTTTATCTTGATGACACTGCTAGTTCTCCTGTATCGAATTTCCATAAGGTAAGTTCAATTTTGTATCTTTGAATTTCATTTCTTTAGACTCGTTTTACCCTAACGGTTAAGTTGGTCATGGGTTCGAGCCGTGGAAGCAAACACTAATGAAGCATTAGGGTAGGTTGTTTACATCAGACCCCTTGGGATACGACTCTTCCCTGGACACTACTACCGTGGGATGCTTTGTGTACCATGCTTCGCTTTAGACTTTTTGACCCTTGCCAAATTTTTTCTTTGTGGTGGTGGGGTGGGGTGGGGGATAGGCATTGGCGTTTTACCTCGTGTATTCATAGCGAAGGAGGTGATGTAGCAGTGTGTGATCAAGCTGTTAGAAAAAGCACGCGTCTGATGACTTAATTATATTATGTCTCAACACTCACCTCGTAAATGAATTTCTGGACAAGTTCATTCATTTACAATCGTCACCTTCGTTTTCAGGATAACACGGGTTTTTATAACGATACTACTTACATGGAACAAGTAGCAGGCAGCTCGAGAACATATTCGAAGGTATTTTATTTTTCTGTTAGTCTTCTTTGCTTTTCTACTGTCATGGCTTGTTCATTGTTTATTCTTTTTCAGGGTAAATCTGTTCTGGGAAAACATTTTGGTTTCTTGAAAACATCTGTGAATGGGAAAGCTTCATCTGAGAAATCTGGTGTGTGAATGTAGTTAATATCTATGTTGCTCGGACTCTCCAAATAAACTGTTGTATCCGTGTTGAACCCTCCAAAAGAAGCATCACTTTTGGAGGATCAGACACGCACCCAACGGCATTTTTCGAAGAGTTTGATCAATATATGTTTTGCTTGATTGAATTCTCCAAACACTATGTTCATGCATGTGATGACATTTATAAAGAGCCCGAGCAACATAGGGTAATATCTATGTTTCTCGGACTCTAAAAGAAAACTGTCTCACCAGTGTCAAATCCTCCAAAAAAGCATCACTTTTAGAAGATCTGACACACACTCGACGATATTTTGATAGCAATCTAGGTTTATAATAAAGATAGTTTCAGTTAAATATTTTGTTTAAAATAAATTGTTTGGCTTTGTTCATCTTTGCAGGTGTTTTGAAGGGAAGAAAGAGGGGATAAAAACTGGACAATTTGTTTGTTTTTTTAATCCTTCTTCTAGTTATTTATTCCTGTCTATGTAGTGGGAAACAACCTCAAAGTATAAATTTGAAAACAGAAGAAGAAAATTCTGTTTTTTTTTTCTTTTTGGAACTTGAAGTTGTACTTTTTTTCCCCAATCTTTTGATCATGTTCGGTGTTCGATAATGCATATTAGGGCTTGACTAAATACGAACTCGTGACTCACTCATTTTTGGGGGTTATGCTTTTAACAGGTTTTCTTTCATTGTAGCTCGAACCCGAGTGGAATCCTAATCATTCTACCACCATTCATCAAAATTTCGTCTTTATTTCAAATGAGATAATAAATTATTTTAAGTTTAATTAGAGTTAGTAAAAATAATTCTTCTACCCCACCACCACATCCACCAACCCACCACCACAAAATGAATTATTATTATTTTGTATGTCTTATGGTTGAAATTATCAAGGAATACTTGTATAAAACTATTACTTTTACAAGTTGCATTTGAGAAATAGCCATCATGAAGAAATGAAAGAACCTCTAAACTAATATAGCAAAGGCAAAAACCACAATATTCTTTTGTGAACCTCAAGCATAAATTATTTATCTGCATCCGATATTTATACTAAACTATATTAATTTATCATGGTTAAATTTAAATTGAGGTTTAACAGTAATAAAGTATTTAGAGATACATGGATGTTATGCGATATTTAATTATGAGTTGAAAAAAAAGGTGTAACTAAAGTAACAGAACTAGATCTTAAAGTAAATTTGGTTCAAACCTTATATTTAAATTTTAAAAAAACGCATTAATGCCTAATTACTCTAAAATTTCTATTTCTAAATTTCAAATTTTGATTTCGTTTCTTTATAACTATGTAAAGTAATCTTGTATATAATGTAACAAAGACAAAATGAATGATAAAGATTGATCCATTTTAAGTCTCATTTTCTACCAAAAGGGACCAGAAAGGTACAATCCCACCTTCTATCATGACAGCTACACACTATAAATGTCATCTATATATATATATAATAAAAAATAAAAAAAACTATATAATATAAAAAATATATTGTCCAATTATTGATTTTGTCCAAATCTTTATTGGTCATATGATCCTTAGAATTGCCATCCATATCTTGGAGAGTGACATATATAGTTTTAGGGGGAAAAAACAAAACTTTCCAGCTATTGTTCCCAAGTGCTGACAATTTCCCTAATTTCATACTCCACTTAAATTAATTGTTATTACTAATATTATCATCATATAATATAATTGGATTATTGAATAAGTGGAATGTTTTATTGGAAGAGAATAATGCAATTATAGTATTATTGCACTTTTTTTTTCTTCATAAAGATAAGATCAGATGAATCTATATGCATCTCAATTATTTTATCGAATACTTATTATTTTTTTATCAGTACAGATAGTATAGTAGTTAGGTCGGAGTATTATATTTTTTTTTTATCTTTTTGGTTGCATGCATGTGCCCTTTGTCCCTACTAACATTATGAAATAAAAGGGATATTTAAATTTGTCTCAAACATAATGTATTTGAAAGATAAAAAGATCTCGTCTATATATCTAGATAAATATTGATATTTTTGTAATTCTGATAGATTCTTAGTTTTACAAAATATCTAGCAAACACAGATATAAAAACAATACAAGAACCAAAATAATGATAAATTATATAATAATCGAAGGTGAAAACAATAATGATAACGAAATAATGCAAAGTGTAATGATCTATTAAAGTCAAAAGATTCCGGACATAAAATTTTGTCCATATTATGTTAAGAAATTGAAAAAGTTTTGAAATATATATAGAGTTAGGTCTAGCAATTACTTCCACACAATCTTTTAATTTGTTGCGTCCAATTATTGAAATTATTTGTGCCCACACGTGCACGTTTAATTTACACTAAGATACGTTTAAATGTTTCAAACTTACAACATATATGTGTCGATTGTTAAATTTATCAGTAAATTTCATAAAGACATTTAAATTATATAATCTATTTTGATTAAATATTTGAACACATGATAAGTATTTCATTCAGCACTATCCACTTAATTATTTTATCATATGTTCGATGTTCCATTAAACATATTATTATTCAAGTGTTTATATGTTCGTAAAAAAAAATTAGTGTTAATTTGAAGTAATTACAATTGGCTGCATGTTTTGTTTACTAAAACACGCCAAAATACTTTATTAGTCAAATCAGCTTGGAATAATACCTCAATCTCAAATTAATTGGATTGACGTTGATAAAATATAGAGAAATTTACTCAATATATATGAGAAAGTCACCTAACATAATTTAACAATTATTTTTTTCAAATTTTACTTGTTAATGATATTCACTTCTATTCAAAGGAAAATGCTCCTTATCAAAGATTTTTTTTATATTAATGATTTGAGCCCGCGACTTCTATTTAAAGAAGTATTAGTCTCATCCACTGTACAACATCCAGAGAGAAAGTGAAGATTTTTCATATCTTTGATCAATAAGATTACTCATCTCCATAGATAAATGAATAAAAATGAATTCTAAGTTTCACGTTCACTTTTGAATTAAAGACTTTGCAAATAATAGAATTGACATCTCCTCTAACCTTTAGCCTTTCAAGTCGAGAATTTATTTAAATTTTAAATCTGCATTTGAATCAAGAGAAGTGAATAAATCATGTTTTCAACTGGCACAAATACTGTATTAATTTTGAACCTTGTGATCACCACTATTGTCCACAATTACAGAAATATCTATTGGCCAAACAAAATATATGAAAATTGAAATCTTCCTACAAGTGTACCAAAATTAGGACATATATGACTACTAGTCTTGAACATATTTTAAAGCAAGCTTATTAAGATAATAAATCTTATATTTTAATATACTTATATTAATAGAGTAGAAATATAAATTAAGATAGTTTTGATATTATTTATAATAGTTATTTTATATTAAATATGTATACATGTTAATCTATGATGTAAAAAAATACAATATTTCTTTAAGATGTGTTTTTTTATAGTAGATTTGAGAATAGTAAGTTACATGTAAAATGTTTCCTCGTCCACTTGCATTTGTTCATTTTGAAAGGCCGTACACCCATGACTATTTGCTCTCCAATTACAATTATGGAAAACTTACATATATATAGTATAATAATAAAAATATTTACCATTTATAACAATAATAAAAAAAAAATCACTTGATCAGTTTTAATTCATTTATAATACAAGTTTAATAAGAAAAATTTATTATTCAAATATAATACAACTTTTAATGATGAATAATATATTTTTCACACATTTTAATACATTTATAATACAATGTGTCAACTTTTTACCAAACAAACATAATATATTTCAAAAAATAATTATAATTCATATATATTGCATACATAATTCACTTTTAATTTAATATTGCAGATTTTACATAATATTGCTATAAATGGTAATAAATAAAAAGTATCGCTAAAATCAATAATTATTTATTAAAATGTACCAATTTATGTAATTTTTCCTACAATTAATTAGTCTATCACTACAAGCTCGAAAAGTCAAATTTCAACTATTAATTGAAGTTGCTCTTTCATGTAATCTTCCTATGATAGTCTGTGCTTTATTTTGCTTGTCATACTTTCTATGGTAGTTCGTGCTTAATGATGATATAATATGTATCATTTAGTATAATATAGACTTCAAACACATACCATAGTGGATTCATAATTTGCATGTAAATCTTTATATATTTTAAACTTTGGTTAGTAGTTAGCAAATTTCAACTTACAGGATGAGGATCAAGATATTCTTAAAAAGATGACAGAACAACATCCCTCGACAAATTCTTCAGTTAGTTATTTTCCATCATCATCAGAGAAAAAATTGAACAATGGAGGAGAAATGATGGCAATGATAATTGTTGGACAAACTCAAGCTCGTTATTGGGATGCAATCAATTCAGTGAAATCCAAATATGATATGTTAATCGAACCTACCATTAATCTAATTCTATATATTTCAACTTTAAATGATAAAAAAAAAGTGTAATCATTCTATCAAATTCATTCTTAATGATGATATACAAATACAATGAACAAAAAAGAAACATAAGCAATGCAATTAATTATTCTTTTTTTATCTTATCTTGATAACGAAAATTATAACAAAATCTAATGTAACAATCAATCTGTTTTTGAACATTAAAAAAAATCCTAAACTAAAAGTAACTGATAAACAAATCAACAATTCAACTATATAAATAAAGATAAATACCATGTTTCAGTAATTGAATTTTATCTATCCTCATGACTGCATAAGGAGATCTCACTACTTTCCCCACAAATTATGATATTATTTTATCAATTTAGAGCTCCTATGTACATATAAGGATTGTAGAAGTAGCACATAAGAAACTATTCTGAAAGAGATAAATTTATAGGACAAAAATTATAGTATGTGAAAAGTCACATAGAAATTTGAAAGGTCAAAATAATATTAAAATATATATATAAAAGATAATCCATGAACAATAACTTTGTAAGATACATGTATATACTTTAATTTCTTGTCTTCCAGAAGTAATTGAATATTTGTTTTCTTTTCCTATTTAGTTTAGTTAGGTTTATAACATTTTTAGCTAATAAATCAATGTGTTTATCATGAATAGTCATTTTAAAATATATTTATTGTATCATATTATTGATGATAATATCTTTATTATATTTTAATATGAATTCAAAAATTATAAGAGAATGTGTATAATCAAGAGTTAAATAATTAAGTGCAAATCATGATATAAATGCATGAGAATATCAACAATTTTTCTTGGATAATGTAACAAAGCTAAAACATGAACCATATTAAATTGCTTGTAAATTTTAAAATAACCTTTGAAATTTCTAAGAATGATCTGTTATTAATTGTTTTGTACACTGAAACATTAATGATAGCGTAATAATTTAGTTTCAAAGCATAAATTATTAGAGAAACAATGTTAATTTAGTGAATGAAAAATTGTCATTTAATTTTTTTTAGAAACACTTAATATTTAATTAATTAGTTTTTTATTAAAAAAATAATTTAGTATATATATATGATTAAATTAAATATACATATAAATTACAGATGATAAATAGAGATACAATCATAATTCAACTTTTAATTTTTTTGTTCCCATTTATATATATATATGATATGATGATGTTGATATATATATATATATATAGTAGGGACAAAATCGTGATTAACTTTTAACTTTTTTTTTTTTTTATGATGATGATGGCACCTCAAAAACTCCCAAGATATTTCACAATGAGAAAATGACATTTTGCATGTAACAAAATAGTTTATCTGTAACTAATAACAAGGTTTGATCCAAGAAATGAAATCGAAAAAAACGAAAACAATCTAGGTGAGGATAAGACTACGTACTCACCGCCTTCACAAAATCTCACTTGTGAAATTACAATCGTTACATTGTTGACGACTGTGTAGAAGGAAAGCTACAATAAAAGAAAATGACTTTCACCATTGCAGATCAAAATGTTTGTTTCAAAGGGGCAAAACTGATTTGATACAGAAACTTGGAAAAAGCAATTGATACATGAAAACATTAGTCTATATCTGAAGAGGCTAATGGACACTTTGTAAAAGCTCACAAGTTATATTTACAGGTCCACGCGATTTCCATAGAACTCCTGCAGATGAAGTGAAGCTATACTGAAACTTGAGAACTGAAACAACAAAGAATCTATTGAGTGAAAAGGCGTTGAATACTCCCAACGAAACATTCCCTAGTAAAGTTGTAACAAAAAGTACTGTGACAAGAGTTATGTCCCAAAAATACGTCTGTGAACTGGTTGAGCATCAAGAGTTTTAACCACTTGAATCCAAGGTTTGTCTATGATCAAGGTGGAAGTTTTCGAAAGATGTCCAACAAATAAAACAGGATCTCTGAAAGCACAGAATTCAAAATTCTTTCTACCGATTTGTTTCAAATCTAAGTCGTTCCCTTTCAACTTGCGCTTTAACGTCCCATTTGCAGGAGAACTACTATGTAGCTTCTTCAAAGCTAAATCTTGACTATTAGCTAAGTCAGTGTCGTCATCATCACCAACTGGCAACCCAAAGTCAATCAAGCACATTGCCCTACATAATAAAGAAATAAAATGTTAATCATAATGCAACTAGGTTATTTGAAGTTAAACAGATAGATAACTCGAGAAAGATCCAACAAACTGAGAAAGAATATGCAGGAAACAGGACTAGTTCTTGGTCAACGAAATTTCCGTTGGGACACTGGAAGGTACACGTACTGAAGCATACAGTGCTTATGCATTATAAATCACCACAAAATATTAAAGCAATAGGATGTTCCTTCATACTTATAGTTGGATGTTCAATTGAGTGCTTCTAAGAATGACTTGGGCTAGCATTAGGTTGGATAAAGAATTCAATTTCTTTCTTTTTTATGATGTGGTGTCAGGCCCAGTTTGTGTCGACCTCAGCTATTCCATTGGGTATCTGTTACCTTCAACCAACACGGGTACCCAGTAGCTATGCCTACCAAGGTTTAGGCAGATGAGAAGACAACACCTAGTGTTTTTTACTCTTCATTGGACTTGAAGATGAGACCGCATGGTCCTCCCACTTCATTCCGCTAGCCACACCCTTGAGTGCAGTCATGCAAGATAAGGAATCAGGTTTCTTAACACAGCCAAAAAATTAAAAAGATAGAGAACTTTCAGCAAGTAAATTACTTTAAACAATCTCATCAGCTAAAACGATTGAACCACAGCAATCCACAGCATATCACATGTGCTGATGACTATTACTTCTGATGTGTGTTGATGTGCCTAGGTGCAAATAAAAGCAAAATCGTTGTATCCAAACATTTAAAATGATACGCCTAGATAAGTCCATTACTTTATTACTTAGCTCCAATTAAGAGGCCAACCCGTTGTCTAGGTTATTTACAATTATCTAAAAGTCATTGTCTAATGGACCCTATCTAGTAAAGGCCGGTATAAACTAATGCACACTAAAACGAACCAACAGTAAGATGCCACCAAAAGAATTCTACCAGATAAGACAGCAGAAAACCAAGAGTAACAAAAACTCAAAAACAACTATGGCAAAAACAGCAAAAGACACACCTTGAACTGTAGACAATGACAGATGATGAATTAGTAGAAGGAGCAAAAGAAAGCCCAATCACTTCTCCAGGAAATTCTTGAAATCTTCCCGGCAGAGAGAATGTATTCCGGTTGGAC
Source organism: Solanum lycopersicoides (assembly GCA_022817965.1). Classification (NCBI taxonomy): domain Eukaryota; kingdom Viridiplantae; phylum Streptophyta; class Magnoliopsida; order Solanales; family Solanaceae; genus Solanum; species Solanum lycopersicoides. The sequence goes on along the minus strand of CM040629.1, from coordinate 94,772,722 downwards.
CATTCTCCTAGTTGTTTAGCTTCAACATCAAAGGCATATACTTGGTTCGAAGATGTGGATACAATAAGCACATTGCTATTTCTAGGAGTAAAGCCACCAGCTGTAACGGGAGAACCATTCAATCTTGATATAAACCAATGTTGCCTGTTACACAATAAAATTCAGTCAGTGCCCCAAATAGGAAATACAAGATGAAGGTCCCACAAAGATATTGAACTGACTTGACAGCTCAAGTTATCAGGTGGGAGATGGGATTTCCACTCAAGAGGTAAGCGTGCAACGCTGGAAATGATGTATTACATGTTTTCAATGCACAAGAATTTTGACCATATAAAAAAATCTCTATTGGTCATAGCGAACCTAGAAACTTATGGAACAAACCATAAGATAGCCACAATGGAAAAATTTAAGATAGATCAGAGACTAGAGACATTTCTGATAGAGAGCCCGTACCTCTGTTTATCTAGATTAAATATATACACATCTCCAAAGCAGTTTACAGCACCTAACCATTTCCCATCTGCACTAGTGAACATTCTCGTAATGGGAGGTTCATTTGGTGGAAATTCTTCGCATTGCTCTTTACGCCGAGGGGTAAAAACATGAACTAGTTCCAAGCTTACTGCATCAACCACCTAGAAGAGAAGACGAGTGTCAGAGACTATATGCATTGATGAAGTCACTAAGATGTCCTAATGCTATTAAACAAGTTTCTGAAGTCACTATTTGCTGTTATACTTGCAACAGAATTTCGATTATTTAAAGCCACAAAAAGAAAAATTAAAAAAAAAGGTTTTCAATTATTTTTCATCCAAGTAGGGATATAATATAATATAATCATAAATAAACAGCAGTACCAACAAGAAAAGTCATAAATATCTAATTACTTCCTTTAATTCATTTTTTAAGAAATAGAATTGTTAGTAAATACTATTTACCGATTTCGGTGGCAAATAAAACTTAAAACCCTATTAACATTAGAGAAGCACATCTGCCTATAAAATAATTTCACTGATGAGATCTATTTTTTATAAAAAAACTCCTATAGACTATACTAGACAGTTTTCTAATTTATATAATCTGTTATAATCTACATATGTTAAAGTTAAACAAGATTGATTGATGTGTAATTAATGATCTAATTATTTCCTTGTTTTTCCTAGATTTGTTGATTCACAATCATTCAAGCCACAAATATTATTACTTCTTGTTGCAGAAGGCAAAGAAAGGTTAAGAGGCTTTTGGTTATAATCTCCAGAGGTCTATTAGAATACATATCTTTGTTTCTACATATTTATTGATATATACATACACATCATGCGACACTTCTTATCTGAAAAGCTTTACGTTATTTTTTAAAATTTTGTATTTAATAAGATTCCGTACACACGACAATTTGTTCCTTTTATATACATTTATTATTAATCAATGCGATACACACGTGCAAAGCATGTACACTTAACACTATTGATTATAAAAAGATGAACAAAAACAATATTTCCATACACGTAAATGGAGACTAGGTGACATAAAATATGTGAAAGGGATAAGCTCTGACCACTGTAGTTCTTTAAGTTGGTGTAGTTCTATAATGATGACTCTTGATTAAAAGGTTTCGACGTTAATACAAACTTTACCGCCTATAAACTCCCTAAGATATTCAGAAAAGTTGTCATTTACTCACCGCTCAGAAGTGATTGTAACATAAAACATACATCATGAACTATCACCCTGCCTTTAAAAGATGAAACACATTATAACTTAAAACTAAAGAAAATAAATTAGACAACAGAACTACTTACATAGATCCTTCTGTCACATCCAGATATCATCATTTGCGAAGAATCTGCACTGAAAACCATTGAATGGGCAAATGGAAGTCCCAAAGGGAGCTTCCTTTTGCTGACAGTCCATGCACTCTTGCCAGCACCACTCTTCTTAAGTTCAAAAAGGCAGGGTCTTACATGGTCAGAATAAGCAAACAGTACACCTGAAGGAGAAATTGCACTGCATATGATCTTCCTCGAAGTTTTGCACTTAACACGAGCCACTAGATCTGTTCTTGCAGCCCCACCAGACGGGCCACAGCTGTCAGACACAACCCCATTTTTCACACGAACACAAAAAATATCTATCCAGTACGAAGCCTGGACCAAGAGTAGAGAAACCTGACTGAAGGTTGTATTTACTGCAATTTGTATGGGTGGTCTCTGAGGTGAGGGACAAATATCATGTGGAGAAAATTTGGTGAATTCCTTTGCAGAGTATGCGAAAAGTTTAGTGTCATCACCACCTGAGATAAGCATCGGCACACCAAAATGTGCCCATTTATCATAACTAAACTCAAGGGCCTTCTCCTTAAAGCGCCGCTTCTTTGTCTTCTGTTCGACTATGCGCTCTGATAAAGAGAGTTAAACAATAAGTAAAACAAACCCAAAATAAAGGGATGTCTTAAAGTCCAATATATATACAGAACAAAGATTTCAACATTATTTTCAGTGAGCGACAGCCACAACTAAATAACGGACCTTCATGAGCAATGGGTACAACAACTGCCAAGGCTCTTACATCATGTGTATGGGCCCTCACATGACTAACGTAAACCCATTTCTTCACGACTACAGAAGAGATGTCTCCATCGTGAGACCCCACCTCATTGGCTGAGAGCTTATAAAGTATAACCTAAAAGCATTAGCAAAACATTAGCAGCTATAAAAGCAAAGCTTTAATTGAGTTCTCTAAACAATTATGAATCAGAAATTTCATATATAATCAAAGAAGATAACAGATACAAATTAACATGTTCACTCAAAATGCTTATGCAATTATTTACCATCACAGGGCATCGTCAACCAAATAATGAGAAGAATTTTTTTCTCGAAAAGCTGTGGACATTTGAGAATAGCAAATTGATGGACACAGACTAGAAAAAACAGTTGAAACAAAAGATGTGGGGAAAATGATTGTTGAAAATTTCCAGTTAACAGTTGAAACTCAACTGCCCATCTTCCCCAAAAATCAATTTTGCAGAGAACACTTTCGAGCAAAATGCATTTATAATAGCACAACGCCGATACACACAATCCCTGCTTTCGTTTTTTCTCCAAATTTAAAAAAAAATTAAGAAGAAGAAAAGAAAAACAGATCATAGAAAGTTTGGAATAGGGGAGTTAATAATTGAGTTTAATTTTATATAGGTTATTTAGTTTAGTGGGTTGGGTCGGGTTAAATAGTGGAGTGAGTTATTCAAGGGAAATCGGGTATTTTTGTTTGGTTGGGGAATTCCATCCAAAATCGGGGTATCTGTACTTGCATACTTTAGTAACGGCAGGGGCATACTTGACCCTATAGTATAATTAGGGATAAACTTAGCTAGCTAATAGAAGAAAGTAGAAGGGTATTTGGATCCTTTTCCCTATTCTATATCTTCTACTTATACAGTTATACTAACACACTTAATCCTAAAGTGTTTTTCCATAGCTCAAACTTCTAGCTGACACCTTGCTAGTTTCAACTATTAACTTAGCATTATCTACAGAATGCATAAATGGAACTTCATTTGGCATATTATCAGTAAGCTCATCAATATCTTGGTGCATAAATGACATGAACCACATTACAGAATTTTCTTCTGATAGGAGTGTTGTTTATGTACCTGACCATCAGAACCAGCAGAAAATACTATACTATGGCTGGGAGATGCTGCTAAAGCATTCACGTCACCCTTATGACTGGAATGTGACTGTAAAAGAGTTCCATGCCGGGAGTCCCAGAATTGAACACTCCCACTACTATCTGCACTAACCAGGGTACCACATCTGCAAAGAACAGGAGGATGGAGTTGGAAGCATTATGAAAATGGAAAATCTTACAAAACACAAAAAGAGGGGGGGGGGGGGCACTGGGTTATCTTTCTTTCCAAAAACATCTAAGGGAAGGGGTTGCCAATTCGATCTTCACCTCAATGCAAGCAATGACCATATGCATAGATCAGATCCACTACCCAAACCTCCAAGACCCACTGTTATCCTGTAGATTTCATATGCATGCTTGGCATCCCAGCATCTTATAAACCTGCAAAGAAACAACCTTCACTCAGAATTTTCACAGTGAACACACCATGAAGAATAAACAGCCATCATTCCGCCAACGTTATGCCTCAATTCAGTTTTCATCAGAAATTAATAAGTTAATGGACACCACATAGCTAAGTTCAAAATAGAACATACCCGTCACTACTACCAGAATATATCCTCTTTGCATCAGAACTCCAAGTGACACTCAACGTACGCCCTATGATTATCCAAATATTAGCTATGAAATTCTCAAAGCAACAATCAGATATTTGCGCTATGACCCTAAGGGGAAGCTGTCTCACCATTGACCTTCGGAAACAATCTTTCGTAAGACAAATTCTTCTCATCCGAAACAGCGCAGATACGAACACGACCATCATCACAAGCAAATGCAATTCGACCATTTTCATTAACATCATCCACGTGAATAACAACTGAGTCATCATCCTCTTCCCCTTCACTGCTCTCACTATCGCTACTAGCACCACTTGTAAAACTAACATGGCCATTCTCATACTTCTTTGGAGGATTCTGATGAAGCTGTGCATTATTGCATGGCTCCACGGCCATCTGCCATATTGAAACACCAATAGAATCGAGCACAGCCTGCCAGCAACCATAGAAACAACAACATTACTCAACTTATCAAAACCAAATATAAGACTACAGGTAAGAAAATGGATGGATCTTGAAGTAAATTGACCTGGGAAGACCCAAATCCCCGATCACACAGCCATAAAGACTTATTTTATGCCAAATTCATGCAAGACACTGGAACAGCAAAGTATCTTACACAGCTACAGCTAAAACAATAGCTTATAACATTATGCATCTGGTAACCATTTACCAAAAGTACTTGCCATTTCTGACTATGTTCCACTCGAAAAAAATACTCCCTCTGTCCCACTTTATGACTTACTTTCATTGTTAGAAAGTCCCAAAAAGAATGATACATATCTATATTAAGTAGCAATTTAACTTTAAAATGTCCATTTTACCCTTAATGAAATGATTTCTAGCTACACAATTATCTAGGATTTATTTTAGACCACAAGTTTCAAAAGTTTTCCTTTCTTTCTTAAACTCCATGTCAAGTCAAACTAACTCATATAAATTGGAACGGAGGGAGTAGAATATTGCCAGAGGAAAAGAAATAGATAAGATCATATAATTTTGTATAATTAGAATCACCGTGACAAAATGTCAAATTCCTTTTATGTGGTGGGTCAACTTGCCTTATTTTCTATGTTAATAATAGAAGCAGTCAAACAGTTCATCTTGTTGATTGCATTTCCACCCATTCATACATCAACCAACCATGCCTCAATTACAAACTTCTGTTACATGAATCCTCCATACCATTAAACCCAGTTCAGGTCCATTTCACACCACTGCTAAACTAAGTATACCTTTAAAGGACGAGAAATCACTGCTCATATCATACACCAGCCACCCCTCAAATGAGTATAGTTTTGCGTAGGTAGTTTATTCCATTTTGTCAATCAATATATTCATGTACTTATTACAACAATTTACTAGGCTGTAATTTCTAACCACCACAAAGTAAGAAGTAAATGGAGCACAGCAACGACAACAGATGTTGCTAAGGTTTGTGGACATACCTTCTGAGTCAAATCGAAAAGATCCCACTCGTAAATTGATCCATCAATGCTGGATGAAAATAACCGGCCTGCAGGTAATTTTCTGGATCCCGACTGACACCAAACTAACGAGGAAACCCTTGAATTAGGATTTCCATGTATTATCTGCACAAACATTAAAAGAAAACTCAATCTTGTTAACAGCGACCCTAATCTCTCAATCCCAAACTTGTTGAGATCGCTTATATGAATTATCACCATCTATTTTGCTACTTTTAAACCTATTTGATTCCAAATACACCCAGTACGTGCACACATTCTAAGCTATTCTACATCCAAAAAAAACTCAGACTTGTTAACAACTACCCAAATTCCAATTTTAATAACTGAAAAGGACCCTAATCTCTCAATCGCAAGCTAGTTGAGATCAATTATATAAGCAATTACTATCTATTTTGCTCCATTTAAACACATTTGATTCCAAATACACCTAGTACGTCCACACATTCTAACCTATTTTCAATTTTTTTTTAAAAAAACTCAATCTTGTTAAGTACCCTAATTCCAATTTTGATAACAGAAAACGACCTTAATTTCTCAATCCCAAGCTAGTGAGATCGACTACATAAATCATCACTATCCATTTCGCTCCATTTAAACCAATTTGATTCCAAATACATCAGAGCACATTCTAAGCTACTCACAATTTTTTTTTAAAAAAAACTCAATCTTGCTAAGAAAACCCTAATTTCTCAATTCCAAGCTAGTTGAGATTGCTTAGATAGATAATCACTATCTTTTAGCTCAATTTAATCCCATTTAATTCCATACAAAGCACATACTAAATCAAAAAAAGAAATGTATTCATACAAGTTGACAGTGCCAGCCAATGGAGCCAGGTGAAACAAGCCAAATCTCAAGAGAACCATCCTCTCGAGCAGCGGCGACCTGAGAATCATCGGCGCTAGTAGCTAAAGCTACCACCGGCGACGGCTTCCACTCAACTGAGCTGCTCCTATAAACTTCAAGCATTCTTCAGAAGCTCAAAAAGCAATCTTTACAAGTTTTTCAGAGAAGAGAGATGCATAAAGCATCACAATGCCCCAAATGCAGCAATGGAGGCGAGGCCAAAAGAGGGGCTAGGTTTTTCGAAGAACAAGGGTTTAATAAAGCTTCCATCAATTTTTTTAAAATTACTAAATTTGGGCTTTTACGGGTCCACCCGGCGTAAACGGGTTGGGTTAGTCAAGGAGACTAATTTTCTAATCTTGAAGATTAGAAAAAAAGACCACAGGATACTCTATCCGTTCATTTTTATTTGTCAATATTATTTTGGTGTTTTAAATACGTTACGAAAAAATAATTATGTTTTGAATAAATTACTAATTACGTAAATTTTCTTATTATATGTATTAATTTTTTCTATAGTTTTCACTTAAATACATATTTGAAGAAAAATTATTATGTTTTGGATAAATTATCTAATTACGCAATTAATAACTTCATACCAGATTTCAAGTGAGATACATCTAGATACACGTATATTTGATATCAAACACACTCTAAAATATAGATACATATAGAAAGGGGAGAGAGAGAGAGTATGTCAGCTGTGTATTCTAGATACATGTGAATCACACTAGAGACATATATTTGAGATACCAAATATATTCCACATGCATTGTGAAATATAGTTAGATAAGGAAGATCAGAAGAGGTGGGGAGAGAGGTGAACAAGAGAGTCGTATACATGTAATTTTACTTATATACAATATATAGAGCAAAGTATACCTAATTTTGACTTTGTTTATCGAGACACATATATTTGGAGATAAAATATTGTACAAATGGTAATTTAAAAAACTGCGGAAAGGCATATAAGTAGGACCCTATATAAATGAGATTTGTGTTATTTACTCTTATTTTTTTTTGTCATATTTTACCTTAGCATTAATTACTTATTCTCCAATTATTTTTAAAGCCTAAAACTAAACATCAATTATATATATGGGTCCTTTAGTTAACACTATGACACTTAACTAGTAGGAAATGATTGATTTTAAGGGCATTATTTAAAATATAACCAATTTTTAACTATTTAATTATTAGCCTCCTCAAAATCAAGCCTTGTGCTTTTAGATTAACTTCAAATTTATGATTTAAAGTTCAAACTTCATCATATTTGATTGTACAAAGGACCGTAAATAAATTTTTGATATGTATAGCAATTTATATATATATAAAATATTGCATAAATCATTAAAATGTATAAAAGCATTTGAAAACTATTTTAATTTTATAGAGATCTTTTTCGACATATCACAATATATTCACTCTTTTTTGTTTGGGGTCATACACCTAAAAGAATTTAGTCATGCAACATGGAATTCTTTCTCCGATGACTGTGGACTTAAATCAATTTTTTCGTATCTTAATTAATTTTACGAGATCCTATTATTTTTCCAGTATATGCTACAGTAATTGTTTATGAATATCTCACAATGTACCTATGTTCTTGTATTTCAATTATTATTCTTTTTTTCAACCACATTAATCTCATTTATTGACCAGGGATAAAAGTGAAAAGTAAAAACTAATTACATCTTGATTTTCTAAAGTAACGACTATTTTTTATATAAATACAACACCAATTTTTTTAAAATAAACATGACAACTAAAACAGAACAAAATCGATCATACTTTCATGGTAATTCAAAGGGCATATTGAACTATAAAATTACAAAAGATTACAAAGGTTGTTGAGATATCCATCTTTTAAACATGTAAAAACTCTCTTCAGGTCTATCCTCCCTCCTCCCTAATTTTACAAAAAAGAACAAAAACATTTGAGAAATGTGAGCATAAAATAATATTTTAATATTGAGATTGAAAATAATTTATTTTTTAAAAAAAATACAAAATTATTACCTTTACTGTTGCATATGTCATATGATTAGAGTAAGACCTTGTGTAACTGTGAATTAATTAAAGATATATAATTTAGAATTTCACAACAATCGTATAATTTGACGAAAATTCAAGAAAGTGAAATTAAATTGAAGAATCATACCCTCCAACTTGTTCATCAACCATCCATGGACGCCAATCATCAATAATAGAATAATTTAGATACTTTATCCATGCTTGTGTCGATTGGAAAGGAACAATCATGTCATGATCGCCACTGCTCAAACAAAATACGTCGTTATGTTATATTAATTTCATCTAAATCTTTGAGCGCTTAAATCACAACTTAAAAAACCATTGAATGAAAGTATCAAACCTGTATATAAGTGATCGATAACCTTTTTTACTAAGATTTGCATGGTAAGGTATACTATTCATGAAAGTAATTGCATAACTTTTATCCCCAATACTTGCCCTACATCTTGCCCATGTTCTTTTTATAGTTCCCTAGTCAAAGAAAAACGAAATTTTTATTTCAATATCTTTCACGATAGCTCTAAGCAATATTTACGATACAAGCATGGATACAGTATCTAAATTAAAATACCTTTCTAACATGGAGAGCCTCTTGAACTTTTGGGTCATTTGCCCAATAAGTTGAGAGATTGTGTTTATCAACCTACAAATCAAATAAACATATATATATATATGTATATATAATTATCCTACATTTATAATATGTATATATACCATGCCCCTTTCATTGTGTATTGTACGTTAATCAGAGTCGTTTCAAAATATAAAGTTATCGAGTACTATTCATACTTTGAACGACTTACACGACTTATTCTTCGATAGGTAAAGTCATCACGAGTTAAAAAGATGAAATTCTCATCAAGAGATCTTCTTTCACTTGACGATTGACGTAATTTTGGTTCTTCAGAGTATGTTCCACAAGGCTCTAGTACTTGTTCATCACATATACCACTCACAAGCTACAAAGTTACATTACAAGAGTGTTAAGGCATTACCTAAGTTAAAAAATCAATATAAAAGGTACGCGCAAATCTTACCTCCTTGAATATTTTTAAGTTTTCTGAACATGATTTACGAGTAGATTTTGTACTTTGGTATTCGCCTTTGCAAGTCTGTTTCAACGACTGATACAACAAGATTCAAATTAACCATATTTGAACAATACAAAGTTCATATATATATATGAAGGGAGATTGAACAAACCTTATAAAGTTCGTTGGATATTAGCCCCATACCATGAGAGAAAGGAATTTTATAATTGTTTTCTTCAGGGAATGTTTTTGGATTTCCAAGTGAATAGCCCTTAAAAGGATATCGCCATCAAATAAAAATAATTATTTTCTTCTGTTCATGATATATTATATGTTGAAATCGAACGAAAAGGAAGGAATATAAAACTAATTACCTTAAGGTTGATTAATGGCTCTTTTCCTGCATTTTTCATAACATAAGATGGTTTTGGCTAGAAATGTCACAAAATAATGCAGCTTTCTACTCCCTTCGTTATATGTCATCCGTTTACTTTGCACTTGCATTAAGAAATGATGTAACTTTACCACTTTACCCTTATTTAATGTTTTCTTAAGTCAACTTTATAATAAATGATGAATACATTTTCAAGATTAATTAACTACTCTATCAAGTGTATAATAGGCAAAATATGTTAATTTATGCATACATTTTATAAAATGACAAGTATTATGGTTCAGCTATTTATAGAAAGGGATTACATATAAAGTGAGACGGAAAGAGTGTATAGCTAATAATCAATGATAGCAAATTAAAGCATAAACTTGGATCCGAGCCTTGGGGATGGAGAACCTTCCAACAAGGAGGCTTTAACCCTCTTGGTGGATGTATCGACACGAATTCAGATTAGTCAGACCATACTTCATGATTCAGAAAAGTGGAAAGAAACAATAATAAACAAAGCATGAGTAATGGGGTGATGAGGATGATTATAACTTCATATTACAGTCAAACATTTTTATAACAATACTGCTAGTTTAAATAACTTTTGATTGTTGTAGCGAGATCTTGTCATAGAGAAGGTATATTATAGTAGCATAACATGGCATGAATATTAGTTTCGGGGGAAAAAATTGTTGTTATAGCAAAGTATATTATTATAAAAGAGGACTGTTATAGAAATATCTGACTTAATATGATAACGTTAATTGGTCCTTACCATTTGATATTAGTTGAACCATAACTGGAACTGTAATGCCTGCATAAGAGTCCCCAGAAACATAGAAAGGGTTTGAGATGAATTCTGAATGATTAATAAACCACTGTAAAATAAATCACGAGTTAGTTCAAAATACATTTTTCTTATATGACAATTTTACTTATTTAAAATTTGATATTTTCATTTTTGTCTCAAAATGAATTCAAAGTTTGACAATTTTATTTATAATTCTTGAGCTATATCAGGCATGTGGGGGTTATATATATCCCCTTTTGACCTTTTGGCTTCGAACTCAATTCATAGTTGTCAAAATACCTTTTGTAGAAATTCATAGACTTGACCGCATGCTTGTAGATCAGTATAATTGTGCCCCGTTGAAGTTGTTGCATACGAGAACCCAGTATTTAAAGGCTCGTCCAAGAAAATTATACTCGCAAACTACAAAGTTCAAGGAATAGATTAATTTGAGCTATAAATTTAACGAACATAGTAAAAAAATAAATTGTATCACCTTTGTCCATGAATATGGTCTTGCAACAAGAAATGGTAGGCTTCCATTGTATGACTTTTGTCCAAAAGCTAATGGACCTAAATATAGAAGCGGATTCAGAAATTAAATTTCTCCAAATATAAGTTACATATAATAGGAAAAAAAAATTCTCGCATCAGATGTTTACATCAAATAAATGCAATTTCCATTATTATGTGATTTAAACCCTTTTTCTTGCTACTGGTTTATTCTTGTCCTACTTCTATTTTTCCTCGCTCCCCGGCTTGCTTGCGTAGTAAAAAGAAAGAAAGCGTCTACGGCAGATGGAATACGAGATCTATGCAAGCCTTTCTTCCTTTGTTAACTTAAAGGTTATGTAGAATCCTAGGTTTCGCTTTATAATATCAGTCATTAGTTCCGGCTATCGCTCTAAAGTGATAGCGCCATCGAAAGATAGAGTGTCAAACAGTCAAACTTCGATACCTAAATTCGTTCATCCAAAGGCTTTTTCATTCCCTAATCAGTGAAATGAACAATAAATTTAAACACATGATATGCATGTATTGAATTGATATAAACACCCTATACAGATAAATTTTACCCCTACACCAAGCGTTTCCGCACATACATTTGAAAATTTAAAAGCTGACAAATAAAATAACGTTACAAATAATAGTATAAGTTGATTGCATGGGCTCTAAACATGAGCAATAATGATAACCAAAATTGTATACAAATAACCTCTCTAGACAATGAATGAAAGCATGTCACACATATTTAACGTGAGTTATAAACTAACAATACTCTCATCGAAACAGTATATGATCGATCTTTTATATTATCGATGTATATAACTTAAATTCATTTAATATTTACGTACCAACTTCGTACACCAATCCTGTGAAAGATGAGCAACCGGGTCCTCCCGCTACCCATAGCAAGATCGGATCTTTCTTCGGATCGGATTCAGATTTAACAAAGTAATAGAATAGTTGTACTTCCTCAGATTTAGCAACTCCAATATATCTAAAAATTTCAAAAATAAAATAAAATTGACTAGTCTTATCATTACTATAAGCAGTGACAGAGCTAGAATTTTCAATAAGGGGATTCAAATTCGTAGAAATATACAGATGAAGTAGCCGAAGAGGGTTCGACATCTACTATATATATACATAAAATATTATTTTAATCATATATAAATAATATAATTGTTTTATTTTAAAAAAAAATACCATCATTTGTTTAGAAATGAGAGAAATTGACTAAGTTTCGAAAAATCAATTAATCTTATTATTTAAGAAAAATCAACTTTCCAAATTACGGAGTCGCCACTTGATTTTTGATAAAATCAAGAAAAATTTCAAAAGATTTAAAAACAGGCAAAATCGATTGAAAAGGGTTCGAAGTTCAATGTACATCTCGAGAAGGTATTAGGCCCTCGAGATGCCCGCTAACTTGCAGTTAACCGGCGATTTGATTGAGATGACTTTAATATACTTAGTAAAAAAAATTATTTTTGATATATTATTTAATTTTTAAAAGTTTTTTGTTTCTTACTACTTCTACAAGAAAAGCATTTAAAGGAGAAACTTAAAGAAAATGGTGATAGATTGAAACAAAAATAAACAGATAAAGTGGTAAATTTTAAAAGAATGAAGATTGGCTACCCTTTGGGGATTATTAAAATTCTACCACACATTAGTTAATTCAAGTAAATAATAGATAAAGAGGAGAAAGATAAAAATAAAAAAAATTGAACTTGGGCCTCATTTCCCAAATTCATTCCATTGGGCTTTAGCCCACCTGTCCTATCTAATTTCAAATGTGGACTTGGGCCCTTTCAACAAATTAAAAATCCTGCAAAAACATTCCGGCCGCTTGGGCCTGTTAAAAAATTGCTAAAGGGCCCCGGCCCAATCCTGAAAAAGAATCATAAAGGATATACACAAATGTGTACTTGCTGTATACATCATATATTTGACCCGTTTGGACCTCTTGAGCCTTGTACCTGTTTGAATATATATTTTCCGCTACTTTTCCCTGTATTGACCTTCGTATTTGTACCTGTATCATTTTTTAAAACTTACTTAACAAGTGTATAGCGTCGCCCGATAATGTATACTAATGTATACGGGCTGCACCCTACGTCCGCATTATTTTCCTAATTCCAAATTTTGATTAAAACAAGCGTCCCTGTTTGTTCCTCCGCCGATCATATTTTTTAAGCATATATATAGTATATCGTTCTTGTATATCTCTGTATACAGGATGTATATCTGCCTGTTTCTCAACTTTCGAAAGTTGAGAACCCCTTTTCAAGAGTGTAATTTTCCTGTAGTCAACTCAGTTTTTGAGTTTAGGCCTCCTGTAGATTTTTGACCTGTATCACAGTGTATATATTATGTATAAAATATGTATACTGCTGTATACATCTTCTTCAAATCCCTGCAACAATATTTTAGCAGCTTCTGCTGGTTTTTATTTCGATACTGCACATCCTTTCAGGGGTTGGCTGACTCGGAAAAATTATTTTGAGCCTTTATGGCTCAACAAGAAGGTTCAAGGAATCGGAGTGAGGTCCGTGAGGACTCGAGAATAGTTTTACATGCAAACAAAACAAGACAAAAGAAAATTAGCACCTTGGACGATAAACTAATAGCAAGCATTTTGAACAAAACGGGGGCAAAATGAACTACTCGGAGGTTCGAATTAAAAGGGGATAGATGACTTCAAAACAATTCATAATGAAACTAAGCACAGAACAAGATTTCACACCCAATAAAGAGAATGGCATGAGTACAAGGTGTATACACATATTGATGCATCCATCATATGCATGGAAGTGCACCACTGCTGCTTGCAAAACAAACACCCTTCTTTATTTAATCCATCATACTTCATGCATTCGCAGAGAATTCAAAATAGCGATAGACACAAAGGAACCAAGATTTAAAGCAGCGATCTCAGTGCAAAAGGTAGCAACAACACACATTATTAGCAACTAAAACAGTATTTATTCCCACCAGTTTTTAAGAATAATTATTTGCAGAAACTTTCAGAGGAAGGGAAGAAAGCCAAATAACAGAGAGTAATGTGCTTGAGCTCGACTATTCCATAGTTCAAATCAACATGGTAATGAATCACAAACACAAAAGCAATGAATCATACTAACAACAGGAAATCGTATCATCAGACGAACTTTCAATAAGAACAAATAGAGTTAAACTCAAACAATGAATTAAACTACATTTTGTTTATAATGCATTAACATGTGGATAAGTTGAGTTTACCTTTTCGAAAGCAACGAACGGAAACGACGAGCGATATAGCAAACTTCCACCACCGAAATGAACTCCAAACGGTTCCAAAGACGGACCAATAGACAGGGGAAACAGAATCGCGACTTTCAATCTCCTTGAAGTCTCTTTCTTAAGTATTCACACGTAAATGTATATGATTGATGATTTCTAGCCTTCCTTAGTTTCGTAACTCTCTCTTTCGTAAGTAGACTGTCTCTAAGGCAAAGAAAAATTCTCCAAAAAATCGTCCGACCACAGAATTTCGCTTAGCCCTTTCAAAAAAAAAAAAAAAACGATAGGACGAACTAATAATTTCTTCGAGATAAACAAAGAGAAAACCAAAGAGACTCCGACGACGCCTCACAACAAGACGGAAGAAACAGCGTTTTCCGAAAATTCTTCCACAAAAAACTGCTACCCAAAAGAACTAACCCCTTAAACTCTTTCGAGGTAACAGAAAAGACGAAAGCCTCTCAACCCCCAATTTTTTTTTCAAATTTTTTAACTAAAATCCCCACCCCCCTGTTCTGACCACGGAGGGAGATTATCTAGAGGGAGAAATGGAGGTTTTTTCTTGGATGAAGGAGAGAGCGTGGGGAGCAGGGAAGGGGCGAAGCACGAGGGAGAGAGCGTGGGGAGCAGGGAATCGTGGGGGAAGAGGCGGGTGGTTTTCCGTTATGGGTCTGTTTTCTTTTTTTCTGGGTTTCTGGGGGACTTAAGGAGGAAGAGAGGGGAAAGTGGGTTTGGCTGGACTTAATTGGTTGAAGGATTTTTTAGGCCAGAAAAGGAGTGGGCCTGGGGTTAAATTAAAGGGGGTAGATGGGGGCTAATAAGAACAAAAGTGGAGGGGCCCAAATTTGGTTCTTCCAAATTAAAAAGTAAAATGAGTTCAAATTAATAAATAGCCAATTGATTTAAGACAAAACGAGTTCGATATAAATTTATTAGCGAGCATTATTTATTTAGTAATAAAAGTGATTCAAAAGTATAATTATAACTTAAATCAAGCTAGTTTAACAAAACATTTAAATGTATATTTTGATGGTTTTTGAATAATCATAAGATATACTAATTATATACATAATTATGTAGAAAATATATTATCGAAAATTATGTTAACACGGATTCGAAGTAACATAAAATTCATGTATTATATATATATATATTATACTTTTTTTTATTATATTTTTTTTTTTAATTTTCGCAAGATTTATAAAACTACTTAACTTAAGTAATTTGGAAAACTTAGGAAGCTCGCTAATTAATTTATACCGACGCGGGTCAAAAATTGGGTGTCAACAGCTGTCCCTCATTTTACTTGGGTTGATGCAAGAAACTCGAGGAAAATGAAATTGACCAAACCAATTTTGACCAACCCCATTCATTTTAAAGAAAGGATTCGACAAAAGGGTTTAGGAATTATGGACGAACCCTTGCAAACGGGTCTCCTACATATCCCATGCTATATGAGAATTCAGGCCACTTGTAGTTCAATGAGATTGATTTATCGCACGATTTTGAAAGAATCAAAAGCCACCTCAATACCGAATTATGAAGGTATCGAAATGCTCGAAAATAGGATTCGAGAGCGAATGTGGGAATACAGGCGAGTTTCAACATTGAATCTGCCTACATATCCTTAAACCTTCGGAAGCAGGCTGTGTGTAGTTCGACTCAATCGGTGGAAAAGGAAATCTGTTATGCCAGATAAACTTTGGTTCTGGACAAGTGACAAATTAAACGAGTATGAAAAGGAGGCTTGTAACCTCTTAGCCATGAATGTGGCGCGCTTCACACCCATAATTAAGAACTCACACGGACATAATTTCCAAAGCTCTTGGCGTATTGTCACTCAGATTGGAAACTTGCTTCCGGCATATTGAAACTTCGAGAGGGTGGTTCGATTGTGGTGGAAGTCGCTCCTCTGCTCGCGTCCTACGAGTTTGACATTCCTCTTTGGACTGTGTCCCAGTTCGCTGCTAAGAAAAAGTTCCACGTTGTGCTGCATCCTTTGTGATGACGTCCGCACCTGTGGTTTTGGAGAATTCATCCTTTTTACCATGTCGACACTTCATTGTTCTCCTCAATATTCGACGTCGACTCGATCGGTCTGACGTCCAACAAATAAAGCTTATGCCTTGTGTTTTGCAAATAAAATCTTCAATATACTCTTCATTTAAATATGAATGGCCCTCTTGGCAGTTTGAATATGAATGGCCCTCTTGGCAGTTTGAATATGAATGGCCCTCTTGGCAGTTTGAATATGAATGGCCCTCTCGGCAGTATGAATATGAATGGCCCTCTTGGCAGTATGAACATGAATGGCCCTCTTGGCAGTATGAATATGAATGGCCCTCTTGGCAGTATGAATATGAATGGCCCTCTTGGCAGTATAAATGAATGGCCCTCTTGGCAGTATGAATATGAATGGCCCTCTTGGCAGTATGAATATGAATGGCCCTCTCGGCAGTATGAATATGAATGGCCCTCTTGGCAGTATGAACATGAATGGCCCTCTTGGCAGTATGAATATGAATGGCCCTCTTGGCAGTATGAATGAATGGCCCTCTCGGCAGTATGAATATGAATGGCCCTCTTGGCAGTATGAACATGAATGGCCCTCTTGGCAGTATGAATATGAATGGCCCTCTTGGCAGTATGAATATGAATGGCCCTCTTGGCAGTTGATATGAATGGCCCTCTCGGCAGTTTGCATATGAATGGCCCTCTTGGCAGTATGAATATGAATGTCTTCTTGCGATGTATACATTTGACGAGGTATGAAATCTTCTCGTCATGCATAAATATTGACTTGCGATGCATGATTTCCGTAATGCATGATTCTCCGCGATGCATGATTTTGCGAGGCATAAAGTCTTCTCGCGATGTATAAATTTGACGAGGTATGAAATCTTCTCGTCATGCATAAATATTGACTCGCGATGCATGATTTTCGCAATGCATGATTCTCCGCGATGCATGATTTTCTGCGAGGTATAAAGTCTTCTCGCGATGTATAAATTTGACGAGGTATGTAATCTTCTCGTCATGCATAAATATTGACTCGCGATGCATGATTTTCGCAATGCATGATTCTCCGCGATGCATGATTTTCTGCGAGGTATAAAGTCTTCTCGCGATGTATAAATTTGACGAGGTATGAAATCTTCTCGTCATGTATAAATATTGACTCGCGATGCATGATTTTCGCAATGCATGATTCTCCGCGATGCATGATTTTCTGCGAGGTATAAAGTCTTCTCGCGATGTATAAATTTGACGAGGTATGAAATCTTTCTCGTCATGCATAAATATTCGTCTCGTCTCTGTTGATGATAGCGGCAGGACGATCTCAAGGTAATATATCGCCTTGGTCGATAATAACAATGAAACAACTATCTCCTCTAGGGTAATGCATTGTCCTGGTTGACAATGACTATCTTGCTTGATAATGTGACGCAAATAACGCCCTCTACGGAAATCGTAAACTCTTCCTTAAGATTCCCGTTTGGTTCGCCTCTGATCTGGCTCGACGCTCTTCGTAAATTTCATATTGTTGGGAATGTCACGAAATAAACAAACACATTCCCAAGCATCCTGACGCATACGAGATGAACAGCCTCCCACTTTCAGTAAAATTGCTAGTTTCGGAGGTAGCCTTCTCTTCTTTGGGAGTTTTCCGTATTCATCCATCGGGAGAATTCGGTCGATCTCAAAGCAAAGCTATAAACCTGCATCCACAGAAAAATTGTCAGTTTCAAACATACTGATCTGTGTCGATTTCTTCAACTGTTTGCTCCGCGTCTTGATATCTCTGGTTGATTTCCTGATTTCCCGACTCTTGGTAGACGA
>CM040629.1:94732460-94753296 GCA_022817965.1 Solanum lycopersicoides | reverse complement strand
ATTTGTTGACATAAGATTTCCTTTTCGCTATGTTTGAGGAACATCTTCAACCCACGAGTAAGGACGAAAATAGATTTTTTACAAGCAGGAATTTGCTTGCTCTTTTAGTTTGACACTGTCTCAGAAAGGCCAAATCGCGTTGAGCTAAGGTCTTCTTGCAGTTGTTTTCTGACGACCGTTGATCTGATTTTTGTATCCTCTTGTAATATGAAAAGAACGAATGAAATTTTTTTTTAAAAGATAGGGGCCGGGCCTTGAAAGGCTGCCTACGTATCTCACAAGGAGAAGTCAGGCCCAACGTAGTTCGAGTTCGGGATAAAATATTTTCCATTCATTCTTTCATTACGGTCACAAGGAAATTGAAAGATAACATTGGAATTCTTAAAAGATAACATGATGATGACAAGTTAGTCATTTCTCTTCTTGTTGCAGCGTCACTCTCTTCCTTTCAGACGACCCAGAAATGGAGGCTTGTAGACGATTTCCTCACCGTCGTCCTCCTCAGTCAATTCGAGGTGAGCATCGTCGGGACCACTATTGGCCCCTTGCTCACGGATAAAGTATTTTCCGCTGATGTTCTGAAGTTTGTCTATCATGTCATGGTGGAACGCCTTGTTCTTCTTCCTTAATGCCGACATCCTTTCTTTCATAGCGATGAATTTCGTCATTTCCGCTTTCAGTTCTTCATCTAGTGACACATTTTTGGCCAACAGACTCGCGGTTTCCGAATCTATTTCTGCTTCTCTTGCCTCTCTTTCTTGAATCTGTAATCGCAGCATGTCCAATTTTTGGCTTAGATCCTTTTTTCTTCCTCAATACTTTCCTTCCTCTTTTCTTTTGACATCAATTCTTCGTCCAGTGTCGCGGTCGCAGCTTTGTAGACTGACGTGGCAACTTCGACCCTAAGCCACTCCTCTCTGACCTCTTGAATCTTTCGTGTGATTTGTTCTATCTTTCTTCGTAACTCCTCTCCACTGAGCCTCATCTGGATATTCTTATCCTTATCCATAGAAGTGATTTGCTTTTCCTGAGACAATAGAGTAATTTTTAGGATTTGGGGTGTGAGAGATGTTTTTTGAGTGAGAAACTTAAGACTCGGGAAATTTGGTCGGACATTTTGTAACAGTGGCTTCTGTATATTTTTTGGAAGATTTCTGGATAGGAGTAAGTTTACGATATCCTCATTCATAGCAACATAACACATAAGCAGTTAAATACACATATATCGCGTCCTAAACATGCTTGTGACCCTTTTGTGCCAAGGGTGGGCCTAGCGAATTGAAGGATGCACATGCTTTTTTAAACCAGATTTATTATCCCCAAAATACTTCATTAGTAGCATCCAAAATGTTTGACAAACATAAAACAGAGAAATAGTCCTGAAAATAAATTACAAAACAAAGTACAAATAAAACAGTCCCACGCAGGGGATGGTAAAATTCAAGCCTCCTCTGATCCTTCGCCAAGTCTGGTCCTCTTGGCGATGTTGACCTCTTCCCACATGGCATATCTGTTCGCCCAGAGATGATCTCTCGCCAATCGAGCTCCTTCTTGATGTCTGAACCCCTCTATCGACTGAATCTGTTGTTCCATGCTATCATCTAACTCTGTCATGCACTGTCTGGCTCTTCGTAGTTCTTGTTTCAATCGAGCTATGACTTTGGCGTTTTCTGAGTGACGACGTTGATGCTCTAATTCACTCCTATCAAACTTCTCTTGAAGGCGGTGGAGTCGGACTTGATGTTTGGCTCCAACATCGGCAATAATGTGAGGAACGTTTGGACCAGGCTCAATAGTTCCAGCGAGACTCTTTTTCAACCATTCTTTGTACTCCCCCGAACATTCTGGATGAAACCTATCTGGTACAGGCTCACCCAACACTCTTCGAGATCTCCACATCCTGCGCATGTCTTCAGCAAATGCAACTCGCCCATTCTCGTGGTCAGTTACGAACTTCTTCATATTCGCAATCTGGGGTAACTCTTGTTTCCCTCCTAGTTGCCTCAGAACCCGACCGGGGCATATGGTCTAGTTCCTCTTAATCCAGCAAATACCAAATAAGGGACTTTTTCAGTTCGAACCACCATATTCTTAGTTACCACCAAACTATCTATTGACCATTGTACGTCTTCTTCTCTCAGCCCTCGAAGCCTTGGATACCAAAAACTCTCTCCTCCAGTCTTGTTGTAACGATTGTGATACAACCACCAGTCATGACTATGTAGCTCGTCCGATCGTCTTAAAGGATCTGGTTCTTTTGGGTTATGAGTCTTGATTAAATGACGCATCATCCACCACTGTAGTATCAGATTACACCCTTGAAAGAAACGTTCTCCGTTCTGACACTTGTCTAAAGCCCTGTAGATGTCGGCCAGAATCATAGGCGCTAACGTGTAGTACTTTGTCGATGTTTTGTAATCCAATCCATAGAAGATGGCATGAGTGACCATAAATACACTAGGATGAATAGTGTATTTTGGCCCTTGAGGGAAAACCATCGTTCCGAGCAAACATATCGCAAATGCAAGGGGACGCGTCTCTTTCCATTTCTCTTTTGAGACGAACTCGTCTTTATGTTTCTCATAAGCCCTTGCACGCCCAAATCGATAATATAACTTTCGGAATGGTATATTCGAGCCAGGGAGCTTGTCCATCCACTCGGCTTTAACCAATGACAACTTCTCTTTAATTTTGGCAAAATCCCATGTTATAGGATTTAGGAGATCTGTATCTGGATGTCGTTTCCTTTTGTTGCACATGGCGACACTTTCATAACTGATAAGAATTTCTTCTATAGTCGGCGTCAACTCTACTTCCCCGAATCGAAAGACCATATTATCGCTATCCCAGAATTTCACCATCGTTCCAATTAAGCCAGGCCACACATTCATCTCTAACAATGACGGGAGATGACCTATGTGTTTCTGAACGACCCTTTTATCATCGTTGTTCATGAACCTCCACCACACTTTGAGGAAAGGGTCTGGGATAGTAACCATTCTTGTGTTCAAAGGTTTGTGTGTCGGATTCATCCTACAAAAATAGCGAACAAAGATTAGTCAACCCCCCGCCCTGTGGACAATAAATTGTTTTTTAAAAATACATATACATCCTTCAATTAACACGTAAGCATGATTGTCTAGTTTCGGCAATTTGGACCAAATAGACACAAGGTGGGCTTCTAATGGGCCCAACGCGCCTTGGGCGTTGGGTCGTCTTAGTTCAAATGCTCCTACGTTCGGGATTTGGCTCAGCTCTACGCTAGTTGGCTAGGCGTGGCTTTGAAAGGACCGGGAACCCAAACGGACAATTTGGGCTGAAACTGGCGGCAACCATTGGACGCCTGACGAACCAATAAATTGCCGCTAATTTCAAAAAGGGTGAGTATAAAAAAGGCCAGCTGCGGTTCCGCAAACCGTCCTTTAATATACTATACATATATATCGGAAATATGCCATGAATGCAATGACAGTTTATGATAAATTTAAACATATTCAGCACAAACAATATTTTAACAATTAAAAGCAATTAGTCAAACAATCAAATCTTATGGTTAGAACCAAATTCCCCAGCGGAGTCGCCATTCTGTTTTATTTAAAAAAAATACCATCATTTGTTTAGAAATGAGAGAAATTGACTAAGTTTCGAAAAATCAATTAATCTTATTATTTAAGAAAAATCAACTTTCCAAATTACGGAGTCGCCACTTGATTTTTGATAAAATCAAGAAAAATTTCAAAAGATTTAAAAACAGGCAAAATCGATTGAAAAGGGTTCGAAGTTCAATGTACATCTCGAGAAGGTATTAGGCCCTCGAGATGCCCGCTAACTTGCAGTTGACCGGCGATTTGATTGAGATGACTTTTATATACTTAGTAAAAAAAATATTTTGATATATTATTTAATTTTTAAAAGTTTTTTGTTTCTTACTACTTCTACAAGAAAAGCATTTAAAGGAGAAACTTAAAGAAAATGGTGATAGATTGAAACAAAAATAAACAGATAAAGTGGTAAATTTTAAAAGAATGAAGATTGGCTACCCTTTGGGGATTATTAAAATTCTACCACACATTAGTTAATTCAAGTAAATAATAGATAAAGAGGAGAAAGATAAAAAAAAAAAAATTGAACTTGGGCCTCATTTCCCAAATTCATTCCATTGGGCTTTAGCCCACCTGTCCTATCTAATTTCAAATGTGGACTTGGGCCCTTTCAACAAATTAAAAATCCTGCAAAAACATTCCGGCCGCTTGGGCCTGTTAAAAAATTGCTAAAGGGCCCCGGCCCAATCCTGAAAAAGAATCATAAAGGATATACACAAATGTGTACTTGCTGTATACAGCATATATTTGACCCGTTTGGACCTCTTGAGCCTTGTACCTGTTTGAATATATATTTTCCGCTACTTTTCCCTGTATTGACCTTCGTATTTGTACCTGTATCATTTTTTAAAACTTACTTAACAAGTGTATAGCGTCGCCCGATAATGTATACTAATGTATACGGGCTGCACCCTACGTCCGCATTATTTTCCTAATCCCAAATTTTGATTAAAACAAGCGTCCCTGTTTGTTCCCCCGCCGATCATATTTTTTAAGCATATATATAGTATATCGTTCTTGTATATCTGTGTATACAGGATGTATATCTGCCTGTTTCTCAACTTTCGGAAGTTGAGAACCCCTTTTCAAGAGTGTAATTTCCCTGTAGTCAACTCAGTTTTTGAGTTTAGGCCTCCTGTAGATTTTTGACCTGTATCACAGTGTATATATTATGTATAAAACATGTATACTGCTGTATACATCTTCTTCAAATCCCTGCAACAATATTTTAGCAGCTTCTGCTGGTTTTTATTTCGATACTGCACATCCTTTCAGGGGTTGGCTGACTCGGAAAAATTATTTTGAGCCTTTATGGCTCAACAAGAAGGTTCAAGGAATCGGAGTGAGGTCCGTGAGGACTCGAGAATAGTTTTACATGCAAACAAAACAAGACAAAAGAAAATTAGCACCTTGGACGATAAACTAATAGCAAGCATTTTGAACAAAACGGGGGCAAAATGAACTACTCGGAGGTTCGAATTAAAAGGGGATAGATGACTTCAAAACAATTCATAATGAAACTAAGCACAGAACAAGATTTCACACCCAATAAAGAGAATGGCATGAGTACAAGGTGTATACACATATTGATGCATCCATCATATGCATGGAAGTGCACCACTGCTGCTTGCAAAACAAACACCCTTCTTTATTTAATCCAGCATACTTCATGCATTCGCAGAGAATTCAAAATAGCGATAGACACAAAGGAACCAAGATTTAAAGCAGCGATCTCAGTGCAAAAGGTAGCAACAACACACATTATTAGCAACTAAAACAGTATTTATTCCCACCAGTTTTTAAGAATAATTATTTGCAGAAACTTTCAGAGGAAGGGAAGAAAGCCAAATAACAGAGAGTAATGTGCTTGAGCTCGACTATTCCATAGTTCAAATCAACATGGTAATGAATCACAAACACAAAAGCAATGAATCATACTAACAACAGGAAATCGTATCATCAGACGAACTTTCAATAAGAACAAACAGAGTTAAACTCAAACAATGAATTAAACTACATTTTGTTTATAATGCATTAACATGTGGATAAGTTGAGTTTACCTTTTCGAAAGCAACGAACGGAAACGACGAGCGATATAGCAAACTTCCACCACCGAAATGAACTCCAAACGGTTCCAAAGACGGACCAATAGACAGGGGAAACAGAATCGCGACTTTCAATCTCCTTGAAGTCTCTTTCTTAAGTATTCACACGTAAATGTATATGATTGATGATTTCTAGCCTTCCTTAGTTTCGTAACTCTCTCTTTCGTAAGTAGACTGTCTCTAAGGCAAAGAAAAATTCTCCAAAAAATCGTCCGACCACAGAATTTCGCTTAGCCCTTTCAAAAAAAAAAAAAAACGATAGGACGAACTAATAATTTCTTTCGAGATAAACAAAGAGAAAACCAAAGAGACTCCGACGACGCCTCACAACAAGACGGAAGAAACAGCGTTTTCCGAAAATTCTTCCACAAAAAACTGCTACCCAAAAGAACTAACCCCTTAAACTCTTTCGAGGTAACAGAAAAGACGAAAGCCTCTCAACCCCCAATTTTTTTTTTCAAATTTTTTAACTAAAATCCCCACCCCCCTGTTCTGACAACGGAGGGAGATTATCTAGAGGGAGAAATGGAGGTTTTTTCTTGGATGAAGGAGAGAGCGTGGGGAGCAGGGAAGGGGCGAAGCACGAGGGAGAGAGCGTGGGGAGCAGGGAATCGTGGGGGAAGAGGCGGGTGGTTTTCCGTTATGGGGCTGTTTTCTTTTTTTTCTGGGTTTCTGGGGGACTTAAGGAGGAAGAGAGGGGAAAGTGGGTTTGGCTGGACTTAATTGGTTGAAGGATTTTTTAGGCCAGAAAAGGAGTGGGCCTGGGGTTAAATTAAAGGGGTAGATGGGGGCTAATAAGAACAAAAGTGGAGGGGCCCAAATTTGGTTCTTCCAAATTAAAAAGTAAAATGAGTTCAAATTAATAAATAGCCAATTGATTTAAGACAAAACGAGTTCGATATAAATTTATTAGCGAGCATTATTTATTTAGTAATAAAAGTGATTCAAAAGTATAATTATAACTTAAATCAAGCTAGTTTAACAAAACATTTAAATGTATATTTTGATGGTTTTTGAATAATCATAAGATATACTAATTATATACATAATTATGTAGAAAATATATTATCGAAGATTATGTTAACACGGATTCGAAGTAACATAAAATTCATGTATTATATATATATATTATACTTTTTTTTATTATATTTTTTTTTTAATTTTCGCAAGATTTATAAAACTACTTAACTTAAGTAATTTGGAAAACTTAGGAAGCTCGCTAATTAATTTATACCGACTCGGGTCAAAAATTGGGTGTCAACAATAATTTTTCGTGAAATGAAATTCGAATGAACTCCTTCTACCAATATGGCTTCGCCCTGACACTAAACGTAAACAAATTCACTATTAAGTATAAAAGCTTATTCATATAAGCTGGTCAAACTAGTTTAAAATTATTTTTCGACTTATTGGATAAACATTCAATATATCTTTTTAGCTTAGAAGCTCTTTGATATATGATGATACATAAAATATAAATAATTATAGAGAAATTAAAGAGAAGAAAATTACCCAGTCTCAAGATAAAAAGGAAGAGGACCATCAAAACCAGGTAGATATTCAACAATTGAGCTATTTTGTTGAAGACTTTGTACATCTTGTACAAACAAAGTAACAAGAAAAAGAAGATGAAACATTGTTGATGAATAATAATTGATAATAAAGTCATGATATATGTGTATAATTTATAATATTTTTACATTAATTTTAATTTTTACTATTCACTTTTATTTGTCACTTATTTTTAAAATATTTTTATTTTTATTTATTAACTTTAATTTAATATATAAAAAAAGACAATTATCTTTGCTTTGAATATTTATTTCTGAATCATTTTTCAAGCTTTAATATTCAATATTATTTAATAACAATTTGATAAATACTTATATCTAATTATTTTTTATCTCTGCTAAATTATAATTTATATTTATTTTATATTTTAAAATAAAAATTTTAGATTTACGAACTATAAAAAATCAAAACCTTTAAAACACGTGTTGCCTACTTGTCAATATGCACGCAAACGTAAGTCAATAGACCGACTCAAAAATAATTCTTCGAAAACATAAATTATGGGGAAAATGCATAACACATTAAAAAAATAATTTAAATTTACGGATATGTCAAAAAGACCAGAAAATTTGGTTAAAATTTAAAAAGTTTTTAAAAAAAACTGATTTTGTAATTAAAAATATTAAAATTAAAATGATGAAATATTTAAAACGATAAAATAATATAAATTATCAGTATCATTCTAACCAAATTTTCAATCTAATTTTTTTTCTTCCTAAATTTAAATTTAATCCATAAGTAAATACTTAATTTAACTTTCAAAATGTATAAATTAATATTTTTAAGTAGCTATTGAACACTCCAACTCGTATCTATTAGAACGAGTTTTTTATGGTTTGATAAAAAAAAGTTATGGGGTGTTAGTTTGATTTTAATTTTTTAATTTTGAATTATTAGTAAATCTATAACCTATTAAGATTATAATATTTTATTATTTATGTTTACAAAAATATTAAAGGGATAAAGTACAAGTACCCCCTCAATCTATGCCCAAAATCTCAGAGACACAATTATACTATACTAAGGTCCTATTACCTTTCTGAACTTATTTTATTAATAATTTTCTACCCTTTTTCGGCTTATGTGGCACTATCTTGTTGGCCCAACGATGGTTGACTTTTCTTTCAAACTAGTGTCACGTAGACCGAAAAGGGATAAAAAATTACTTATAAAATAAGTTCAGGCGGTAATAAAACCTTAGTATAGCTTAATTGTGTCTTTGTGATTTCAGGCACAGGTTGAGGAGGTACTTGTGCATTTTCCCAATATTAAATATTAGTATCAATAATGTCCTTGTTCTTTTATTTATTTTGCACTTGTAAATTTGTTTTCATGTTAGTTATAATTATTCATATTTTATGAGCATTATGTAAAAGTTTTATCATTGTCCTGTCACGATAAATCATTGAAAAAGTCATATATTTGTTTATGAGAATTTTCTTATTTGTTAAATAAAAAATCAAACCTTTTAAAGATCAACAATCGATAATAAAAAATTAATATTGATTTAACTATAATTTAACGTGATTAAAAATCAAAAATCAATAAATCAATTCAACAATATAAATATCAAACCAAATCAACCAATGCAAACCTCTAATATTCACTATATCTCGATATTTAAATAATACATAAATTTTTTAAAAATCTAAATAATCATTTTGTTGGAGATAAAGAAGCTGATTTCACACATTTCGTAGCCCAAATTTAATAAGAGGATAATGATTTCCTTAAAAATAAGTACCAACATTTATGAATGACAACATAGGATAATGAACTCCTTTAAAATTAGTATTTTATGTTTAAACGGTACATAAAAATTGAAGTTTAAGAATTAAAATAAAGCAAGGTTAAAATAAAGTACAAAAATAAAAAACGAAAATTACTTTGAAAGGGGTATGTGTTTGACCTTTTTTGTACTGAAACTTCATTTATTAATGAGAAAAATGACAAATATATCTATAAACTATCGTAAATGGTATGCAAATACCTTTTGTCATATTTTTTAGATATTGGTGCCCCTTCCGTCTAAAAAATAGATCATACTTTTCATTTTACTCTAACGGAAAACTAAATAGGAACACGTGACACTATCTTATCCGTCGATCCAATATTTAATAAATATCGGGTCGGTAGTAAGATTATGACACATGTATGTCTGTTAGTATAAATGGTACATATACTCTAGTTTTTTATCGACAGGGGTACCAATGTTCTAAAAGTATAACAGAGGATATATGCATACCATTTAAGATAATTCGAAAATATATTTATCATTTTTCTCGTTATTTATGTATTACGGATATAATATGTTTAAAAAATTACAAAGGTTGTTGTGTTATCCATCTTTTAAACATATGAAAGCTCTCTTCACGCTTGTTCTCTGAAGCTATATGCCCTCCTCCCTAATTGAAAAAAATAAATAAAATAGAATAAAATTTTTGAGAAATATAAGCACAAAACAATTTTAAGTTTGAGAAAGAAGATAAATTATATATATAAAAAAATGAGTTTGAAACAAAATTCTTACCTTTATTGTTGCGTATGTCATATGATTCGAGTAAGACTTTGTGTAACTACAAATCAAATATATATAATTTAGAATTTCATGATGATAATCGTATCGTCTTATCTGTTTTAAAACTAACCATACCCTCCAACTTGTCCATTAACCATCCATGGACGCCAATCATTAATAATTGAATAATTTAGATATTTTATCCATGCTTGAGTCGATTGGAAAGGAACAACCATATCATGATCACCACTGTTTGATCAAAAATAAATTGTTATATATATGCTTTATAATAACTTCAGCTAAATCATATTATAATATGAAATGCGAAAATATCAAACCTGTATATAAGTGATCGATAACCTTTTGAACTAAGGTTTACGTGATAAGGTATACTATTCTTGAGGGTAACTTCGTAACTTGTATACACAATAGTTTGATTGCATCTCGTCCATGGTCTTCTTATAGTACCCTAATCAAATAAGATAAAAAAAAGAATCTTTTAGGGTGTGTTTGGTACAGAGGAAAATGTTTTTCATGGAAAATATTTTCCTAGAAAATGTTTTCCTAGAAAACAAGTAGATTTTGGACTTATTTTCTCATGTTTGGTTGGTGAGTAAAAAATATTTTTCGGAAATGATTTTGTGTTTGATTTATGAATGAAAAATAATTTTAAGAGACATCTTTTATTTTTACTAGAGTAAAAAATAATTTATGAAATTGAAAATATTTTTTAAAAATAATTTTTTTATGGTTATGGTGGGGGTGGGGGCATGGGGGGAGGGGGTAGGAGAGAAAAAATAAAAATTTGAAGTTGATGGTATTTTTAAAAAATAAAATTAATTTTTTGGGGGTTGGGGGTGGGTGGGGCGGTAGGGGGGCGGTAGGGGGATTGGGGGGGGGTAGGAGTTTAAAAATAAAAAATTGAAATTGAAAATATTTTTAAAAAACAAAATTAATTTTTTGGGGAGGGGTTGGGGTTGGGGGGCTGGCCGGTGGAGGGCAGGGATCAGGTGAAAAAATAAATTTTTGAAATAAATAAATTTTTGAAATAGAAAATATTTTTTTAAAATTGATGTTTTTCCCCCAAAAAATGTAATTTGAAATTGGAGGAGAGTTTTGGAAAATATTTTCCTTAATTTTTGAAGGGAAGTCATTTTCTTTAATTTTGAGGAAAATGAGTTGATTTGGAAAATATTTTCCAAAACTTTTGTCCCAACCAAACATGGAAAAATTGGAAAAACATTTTCCAGAAAATATTTTCCTTCATACCAAACAGACTCTTAATATATAGTTCTTAGCAATATTTACAATACATGTACAAATAAAATGAATTGAAATACCTTTCTAATTACATGGAGAGCTTCTTGAACTCTTAGGTCATTTGCCCAATAAGTGACAAGCTTGTTTGTAGCGATCTACGATAAAAAAAAATATACTGTCAAATCTTGTTATAGTGATAATGTTTATTTAAGAAGGTTGTTAAATACGTATAATAGTATTTAACGTTTTGATTTTATCAAGTTAGTATAAACAATAGAATGCAAAGAGTTCTTAGTTTAATAATATTGTGAATTAACCAAGAAAAAGAAATGTATTTGTTAATCAATTTACTAAAAATTTAGAAAGAATATGAATGTAAAAAAATGCAAATATTGGCAAAAGTTATGAGTATAACTAATGGACACTAATGATGATCATCATACATATTATAATATTTATTTTTATACCTAATATATTTCTTACAAAGTAGTACTACACAATATTTGAATATCTAAGACTGTTTTAGAGAGTAGTTTTACCAAAATGAGTATACTGTTATAATGAATGTAATATCGTTATATATAGAATATTGTTATAGAAAAGTATAAAATAAAGGGAAAATGCACAAGTACCCCCTCAATCTATGCTCGAAATTTCAGAGACACACTTATACTATACTAAGGTCCTATTACCCCCTGCACTTATTTTATAAGTAATTTTCTACCCCTTTTCGGTCTACGTGACACTAACTTGAAAAAAAAAGTCAAACAGCGTTGGGCCCACAAGATAATGTCACATAGATCGAAAAGGGGTAAAAAATTATTAATAAAATAAGTTCAGGGAGATAATAGAACCTTAGTATAGTATAAGTGTGTCTCTGAGATTTCGAGCATAGGTTGAGGGAATACTTATACATTATCCCTAAAATAAATAAACTATTGTTCTAACAAATGATTAGTAACAAAATGAGTTTTGAAAAAAAATCAGACTGTTATAATAAATGATTGTTAGAAATAGACTTACCGGACTTTCTTGACATATGAAATCCTCTTCAAGAGACCTTCTATTAGACGATTGGGGTGGGTGGAAATCAGTGTCTGTTCCACATTCAGGCTCTAGTATTTGTGCACTATTTATACCACTCACAAGCTACAAAATTGTATTACAAGAATATGAATTATTATTGTATTGCCTAAGTTTTAAAACCAATTCTAAAATATTACAAATACAAAAAAGGAATATAACCTTACATTCTTGAACATTTTAAAGTTTTCAACACATTGTTTGTTGGTAGGATCTATGTTTATGTAATCGCCTTTGCAAAACTCGTTCAACGACTGATACAACAAGATTCAAATTATTATTTTTGTACCATATAATGTGTTTGTATGATACAAAGTCAATATTTAATGAAATAAAGAATGAACCAACCTCATAAAGTTCATCGGATATTAGCCCCATACCATGAGAGTAAGGAACTTGGTAATTGGTTTCCTCAAAAAATGTTATTGGATTTCCAAGTGAATAGCCCTTAAAGATATTACCATCAAATTAAAATAATAATTTCTTCCATGATATATGATCAAGGCCTAACCCATCCGGCCTTCCTAATGCTGTCACTAACTTTCACTTAGACACATCAACTAGACTTTGTTTATTTTAGACACTTTATGTTATGTTTCAATGTGTCATTTTGACACTTTTTTTATAAACAACATATTGTGCAAGGTGTGTGTAACACTCGTTGGTGACGTGTAAAAATGATGAATTAAATAAAGACATGTGACATGTATATTAAAAATAATTCTTAAATAATGAATTTTGAATAGAAAAAAAGCCAATGACTTGATGACAAGTTGAAACTTTTATCCTCCCCCCCCCCCCCAAGATTGTCTTCTCCAAAGTTCACAACCCCATACCCCCTCCTGCACTCAAATCATCTTCTCCACCACCTCCCACCCCTGAACGCTAACCTAGATTGTCTTTCTCCAAAATACTTTCTTAGTAATTTAATTATTTGGAAAAATTATTGTATGAAAGCATAATCTCTTTGCAAAAACTAATTCATCTTACTTGGAACTTCAAATCTAAACATAGTCTCCTATAACTTTTTTTTATAAAAAAAATGTATTTCAATTATTTTCAAAACATCTTGAGGAGGAAGAATGACAACAAAATAAGAAATATTGTTTAAACTTAAAATCTCTTGGTGTTGTAGTACCATTAGATCCATTTCTCCATGGAAGGAGTTTAACTTATAGAAAATGGAGGCTAAAATGGGGAAGAAGAAGAAAAAAAAATAAAAAATAGGTTAAATAAGATCTCCACGCGTTGGTGAGGAGTGTACCACACTCACTATGTCATATCAGCAAAAAATGTTAAAATGACACAACAGGACATGACATGAGGTGTCTAAAATGAACAAATTATAATCAAAGTGTCTAAGTGAAAACTAATTTCAACTTTGAGGGGCCACCGATGGGTTAGACCTATGTTCAAAATTGAACAAAAAGAAACGAATATAAAACCTTAAGATTGATTAATGGCTCTTTTTCTGCTTCAATTCCTGAATTTTCAAACATAAAACATTGTGGCTAGTGATGCTACACATTCATATTAGGTACAATATTAACATGTCCTTACCATTTGATATTACTTGAACAATAATTGGAATTGTAATGCCTGAATATGAGTCTCCAGAAACATAAAAAGGGTTCGACATGAATTCTGGATGATTAACAAACCACTGCAAAATAAATCGCAAGTTAATTCACAATGCATTTTCGTTATCAATGATTTCTAAAATGTGGGTGCACCACTAAAAATAAGAAGGAAAAGGTATATTAAGTGGAACCGGTCAATAGTCCTCTAAGTAAATAACTGAACATTCAATCAAGTGCATCATTTAACTTTCTTGCAACATGGCCGCCAACAAATAAAGAAAATAAAATATATCTTAAGTTCATGAATTTTAAACAATGTATCAAATGTACCTTTCTTAGAAATTCATAGACGTGATCGCATGCTTGTAGATCAGTACACTTGTATGCGGAAGTTGTTGCATACGAAAACCCAGTATTAACAGGCTGCTCCAAAAACAATATGCTCGCAAACTAACAAATATAAGGAATACATTATTTCATGATAACATGAAATGTGTATGATGTTAAGATGAAGGAAGCTGATGATATTTCGTGAGAATTCTACACATAAGACTAGATATTTCGATGAAGAAAAAAAATAAGAAATTATGTGTCACCTTAGTCCATGAATGTGGACTTGAAACAAGAGTTGGTAGACTTCCATTGTAAGCCTTTTGGGCAAACTCCAATGGACCTATTAAAAATCATCATCAACATATTACATTTCGTAGCTAACATGCTATCACTCGTTAAATTTAATATTTTATAACTTAAATCTATTTAGTATTTACCTACTTCGTATGCTAACCCTGAGAAGGATGAGCAACCGGGCCCTCCGGTTAGCCATAGCAAGAGCGGATCTTGACTCGGGTCGGATTCTGATTTAACAAAGTAATAGAATAGTTGCACTTCTTCTGATTTGCCAACTCCAATGTATCTGAGAATTTAAAAATTTATCACTTCAGTATTAAGTTATTATTGAATATAGAAAAACATATCACATAAATTGAAAAAATAGGAGTATATACAAGTTTTGCCATTTTTATCCAACTAAATAACTTTTTATTTGTAAAATCAATATATTTACAATCCGTTAACTAAACGAGTTCTAAGGGCTTTAAAACCTTATGATCTCAGACATATCATAATATTTATGTGGTTACAAGACGATTGAACATGATACACATGAAAAAAAACCATAGCTTATATATATACTAGTACTCAATAAATTAAGAGCTAAAAACTTATCAATAATGAGAAATTAAATAGAAGTTAATTACCCGGTCTGGAGATAAAAAGGAAGAGGTCCATCAAAACCAGGAAGAAGTTCAACAATTGAGCTATTTTGTGGAACACTTTGTACATGTAGAAACAAATTCACAAGAAAAAGAAGATGAAACATTGTTGAATATGAATAATAATAAATTTAATGTCTGAGGATGTTAATTATATATATAATTTTTCAAAAGTTGAAATTGAATTTGATTTATTTTCATTGAAAATCTAAGTTTTATCCAAGCTTTAATTATTTAATCAAAACATGTTAGCTACTAAGGGCCTTGTTTAGAAATCACATCCTAATTTCTAGGACTTGTTAATTACAAATCAAAGCAATTATATATATATAATATGATAATTATTTTAAAAAAATGTTTATTTTTCACGCCATATATAATTATAATATACTCCATGTGGTATGTTTGGTTGCATAAATATTTTATAATTATATAATGTATATGAAAATTGAAAGATAATCTAATCCCCATCAGTTGTCATTGACTAAAAATTAGAATGGATAAAGTGGATGACATGTTTTAATATAATTTAGTTTGTAAAACTAATGATACTACGTTGTGATGATATTTTGTGTTGCAATATGTTGTAATAATTTTGTGTCCATAGATTTTAGGAGTCATTTTGAAAAGTTATTTTTATCAATCTTTTTAAAACTTTATTTTAAGAGTTGAGTTGAAGGATGAGTAAAGCTGAGTTCATTTTTCAAAATGAATATATGGGAACTAAGTATTTTTAAAGAGTAATAACATTTAAGATGAGAGGAAACACCGATTTCTCAAAGAGTTCATGAGCAATTTTGAGTACTATCTCTTTTTAAGAGAAATCTTTTGAGTAATAATCTCAAAATTGAGGATGAGGAAATGTTTTCTTCAAAACATATGAGCTTGAGTTGAGCACCTATATAAGCGAGAGTTCAAACAACTCACAACCCCTATAAATCATGTAACCAACGTGGGTAGAAAGAGTCATACTTTTTAGATGATTCCGTATTACTTTTTAAGCATAGCTTAGTGGATCCATTTAGTTGCGAAATTCTATACCCCGACAAGGTATACGATAATTCTGGCAGCGTGGACGAGATACTGGATCATCATATAGCTCATAGTGATGGTTGTCGATTAGAGAATCTCCCTAGCAGAGTTTATTTTGTATTTTTACATACAAATTGATTATTATTGCATTTTTCAATACATTGAGTTACAATCTACGTTTTTTTAAAGATTTTCTTTATATCGCATATAGACAACAATGATTCTCGAGTGTCTGCCACGTCCAGGGTGTAGGCTTGGGGCATGAAAGACCTATAGCGGTATATTTATATTTTCATGGTAATTCAAAGAAATAAATATGAAAGTATTTAAAGCTGTAAACACGTAATTTTGACGGAACATAAGGTTTTATACTATTTTTTATTCCTTAAATATTTCTTTTATGTTTAAGTTAGATATTTTAATTTTGTCTTATTTTTATTAAGTTATTTTTATAGATTCGGAAACAACAAAAATAGAATCATTTTAAGGTAAGTTTATTTAAATTGTTAAAAAAATAAATGAAAAGTTACAAAAATATATTTTCTTATAATTTAAATGTAATAAATAAACTAGTATTTCTTAATTATATTTTTTAATTAGCCATTTAGTTTTTTAATTGGTTCTAGATAATTAATATTTATTATTTATAATTTTGATATATTTTATTTATAAAAATATTATCCATTATCATCACATCTACCCACAACCCCACCATCACTTCCCACACTCTCACATGATCCTCTCCACTCATCCTCACACCACATACACACCTACACACTATATATATATACACACACAAAAAAAAAGGAGGAAGAAGAAATTCAGCAAAACAAAAAAAAAAAAAAAAGGAGGAGAAGAATCAGAAAAAAAAAAGAAAAGGAGAAAAAAAGAAAAAAGGCAGCAAACAAAAAAAAAGTTTTCATTTCCTTTCCAGAACCCAACAAAAAATATAAAAAATTCTGGGTGTTCTAATCGAGGTTCAGTAAAGATTTTTGCTGTATTCAACTTTAACTTATCTCTTTTAATTTATCTATGGAATGTAATATAATTTTATGGATTTTTATATATAGTTTTGTTACATTCATAATTCGATCCAAGTAATTGTGAAATTAAATATATTTGTTGTTATTTATTGTTGTACAATTTTGATGCATTGAATGTGTTTGTAGTTAATGTCATGTAGAATCTCATTGATATCAAAAATTAATTAAGGATTTAGAGTTAGTACATTGAATTTTTTTAAAAAAAATGTTAGTTGTGATCTCTTAAAATGAATGGGTTATAACATCTTTTCTTGTCTTGATTTAAATAATAATGATAAAGTAGGTATAATTAGGCTAAAATATAAATAAATAAATAAAAATAAATTATTTTTGTTTTATGTTATCACACAAAAATAAGATTTATTTTAACAATTTGTTATTGTTTTGTGGTAGTAAAAAGTGTGTGCTTCATTTTGACATTAACTTTAAGAGTAATAAAAATATAAAATATTAATATATAAAATAAGATATACAAATAATGCCAGAATTATATATTGTATCCTCAATATTTAGATTTATTTTACAGTATTTAGTTTTATGTATGAAGAAAAAATATTTGTTTTAATGATTAGATGAGTTTTAGGCATATTAATAAATATTTGTTTCAATTAAGAATGTGATTACACATCTTTTTTGAGACACTAAAATAAACTCAAGGATGCGGTTACGCACCTTGACCAAATTATTTTAATAACTAACTCTCACTAATTTAAATCAAGAAGTATAAATAAAAATTATTAGGTATGATAAAATTGAGAGATGAAGACAGTTATGTCTCCAAATGTCAAAGTCGAGAATGCAGTTATGCATCTGATTTGAGACCAAATAAAAGTTCAACAATAAAAATGCAAACAAGTCATGACCTTAAAATAATATATCCAAAAATATTTCAAAATAAGTATAAGTCAATGAAAGCGACTGTGGTAGAACCACGGGACTCGAGGGATGCCTAATACCTTCCCCTCAGTCAAAAGAATTCCTTACCTAAAATTCTGGTTCGCAGACCAAATTAAAGAGTAATTTCCTTTTAATTTGGGATTGAAATAAAAGGTGACTTGGAACACCACAACTCAATTCCAAGTGACGACTCCGAAAAGTAAAAATAATTTTCTAAATCAATAACGTCACTTAAATTAAAAAAACCCTTACCTCACCGCGAAAAAGGGGTGTGACAAAAGATTACAAGGGTTTCTTCTTCTTCTGAAATCTTAATATATTAATTCATTACAGACATGATATATGTAAAAAGATTACAAAGGTTGTTGGGCTATCCATCTTTTAAACATATTGAAGCTCTCTTTGGGTTTATCCTGTGTAGCTGTGTGTCCTCCTCCCTTATTTAAAAAAAAAAAACACATAAATATGAGAATATAAGCACTAGGCAATTTTACTATTGAGTTTGAGAATCAATTAAGATACATAAATATATAAATGAGTGTAAAAAATTCTTACCTTTACTGTTGCATATGTCATATGATTTGAGAAAGACCTTGTGTAACTACAAATCAAATATATAAGAATTTCATAAAAATTGTATAGTGTTATCTAATTTGAATGAAAATATAGGGAAGTAAAATTTGAATAATCATACCCTCCAACTTGTCCATCAACCGTCCATGGACGCCAATCATCAATAATTGAATAATTTAGATACTTTATCCATGCTTGTGTCGATTGGAAAGGAACAATCATGTCATGATCACCACTGTTCAATAAAAAAATAAATTGTTATGTATATACTATATATAGTAACTTCAACTACATATTATCATAGAGTGAAAGTATTAGATCAGACCTGTATATAAGTGATCGATAACCTTTTGAACTAAGGTTTACATGATACGGTATACTATTCATGTAAGTGATCTTGTAACTTGTAGACGCAACACTATTCCTA
The DNA here is from genome assembly GCA_022817965.1 of Solanum lycopersicoides. Classification (NCBI taxonomy): domain Eukaryota; kingdom Viridiplantae; phylum Streptophyta; class Magnoliopsida; order Solanales; family Solanaceae; genus Solanum; species Solanum lycopersicoides. The sequence continues at coordinate 94,734,330 of CM040629.1, read as the reverse complement.
CATCTCAGCCATGGTTTTTTCATAGTTCCCTAATCAAAGAAGAACGTTTTAATATCTCGAACCACCTTAATGTAAACAACATTTACTATACATATACAAATAAAACGAATAGAAAATACCTTTCTAACATGGAGAGCCTCTTGAACTCTTGGGTCATTTGCCCAATAAATGGAAAGCTTGTGTGTGGCGACCTATAATCAGAAAGTATATACGTATATATTTATAATTACCTTGTATTTATGTAACACATCAAGGAAAATAGGACGTACATATGCTTCTTTCATACAATGAGATTGATTATATATTGCATATATATATATACTTGATCATTATGTGTAGGAGTATTTAGAGAGGTGGCTCCAAAATTTGAATTAGACTTACACGACTTTCTCGACAGATGAATTCATCGTATTTTTGAAAAATGAAATCCTCTTCAAGAGACCTTCTTTCACTAGACAATTGGTGTGGTTGGTCAGCATCTGATCCACAGTTAGGCAGTAGTATTTGCTGATAATTTATACCACTCACAAGCTACAAAATTGCATTACAAAAATATTATTGTACTATTACCTAAGTTTTTTGTTAAAACACATTAGAAATGTTACAAATACAAAAAGGAATTAATGTAAACTTACATTCTTGAACATTTTAAAGTTTTCAACACATAGTTTGTTGGTAGGATCTATGTTGAGGTATTCACCTTTGCAAATCTCGTTTAACGACTGATTTCAACGAGATTCAAATTACATTATTTTTTGTGTCATTGTGTTGATGATATGATACAAGGTTAACAATGAATGAACGATTTACCTCATAAAGTTCGTTGGATATTAGTCCCATACCATGAGAGTAAGGAATTTGGTAATTGGATTCCTCAGAAAATGTTAATGGATTTCCAAGTGAATAGCCCTTCGAACAATATTTTCTTCTGTTCATGATATATTATATGTTGAAATTGAACGAAAAAGAAAGGAATATATATATAAAATTAACCTTAAGGTTGATTAATGGCTCTTTTCCTTCTTCAATTCCTGCATTTTCAAACAGAAAATATATTGTGGCCATACACATTCATATTAATTACGTACGTACGATACAAAATTAATTAATTGGTCCTTACCATATGATATTAGTTGAACAATAACTGGAATTGTAATGCCTGAATATGAACTCCCAGAAACATAGAAAGGGTTCAAAATGAATTCTGGATGATTAATTAACCACTGTATATAAATCGCGCGTTAGTTCACAATACATAGATAGATACCTCATGAACTTGGTACAATTTATCAAATACCTAGCTACCTTTCTTAAAAATTCATAGACTTGATCACACGTTTGTAGATCAGTACACTTGTACGCCTCTGAAGTTGTTGCATACGAGAACCCAGCATTAACAGGCTGATCCAAGAAAATCATGTTCGCGAACTACCAAATTTAAGAAAAACATTTATTATATATACTCGCGAACTAGCAAATATATGTATGTTGATGAAGAAAAAAAAAAAATAAAATTGTGTTACCTTAGTCCATGAATATGGATTTGAAACTAGAATTGGTAGGCTACCATTGTATGCCTTTTGACCAAAATTAAATGGACCTAAACAAAAAATGTATCATGATGTTTATATAACCTGATATAACTAACATGCTATCATACGTTAAATTTGATCTGTTTAATATTTACCTACTTCGTACACCAACCCTGTGAAGGAAGAGCAACCGGGCCCTCCGCTTAGCCATAGCACGAGCGGATCTTTTTTCGGATCGAATTCGGATTTAATAAAGTAATAAAATAGTTGTACTTCCTCAGATTTACCAATTCCAATGTATCTGAGAATTTCAAAAATTCATCACTTCTACAATTTTT